>JAULBX010027208.1:0-35833 GCA_032358255.1 Heterotrichella gracilis
CAATTAATACCTATCCTAATTTAGATTCACTTCAAATAAAATCTCAAATAGCCGTATTAAACAAAGATTTTTTAGGTAACGGCTTAAATGTTGGCAACATACCTTCTGCTTTTTCTAATTTGGTTGCCAATACCGGGATCCAATTTTGTTTAGCGGCAAAGGATCAGCAAGATGTACCCTTAAATCCAAAAGGAATACATCGCGTGGGGGCTTCTGCAAACAGTTGGTTAAGTCCGGCAACACCAAGTTTAGATCTTCAGGCTTATTTTAATTCGGTGATCATTCCCGCCACTATCTGGGATCCGGCTAAATATTTAAACATTTGGGTAAGCGATAAACCTCCGGGATATCCTTTAAACGGCTTTGCCACCTACCCTCCGGGAACAGGACTCGCCGGAATGTTTGGCGGAAATGTTGGTACAACTACCAATGATGGTATTTGGGTATATGCTAGAAATTTTGGAGATATGTTAGATGTTACCGCGCCAAATGACCTTGGAAGAACAGCTTCACATGAAATTGGACATTGGTTAGGTTTAAGACATATTTGGGGAGATGGAAATTGTTTATCTGATTATTGTGATGATACTCCTTGGACAAAACAAGCACACACAGGTTGTGTTTCCATTCCAACTCCTGCTGACCAATGTGGTGTTGGTACTAGTCCTAATGGCGAAATGCCAATGAATTTTATGGATAAAAGTGATGATGCTTGTTCTTATATGTTTACACATGATCAAAACATACGCATGCAAGTAGCGCTTAGTCAAAGTAGTTTACGTTATCAATTAGGTACTCATGGAAAATGCGCTGTAGTGGCCGGAACTACTTCTTCGGCAGTGGCTTCGTTTACAACAAATGATGTGCAGTGTTTGAATAAACCGTTCACGCCTTTTAACATGTCAAGCGGTTTTCCACTTCCAACCTATGTTTGGAGTTCATCACCGGCCGCTTCTTTTTTTCCTAGTACATCCGTTTCTCATCCGGCGGTAACATTAAGTAATCCGGGTTTTTACACATTAACCTTAGTAGCCACCAATAGTTTAAGCAGCTCCACGCATACCTTCATTGTGTCGGCTCAAAATACCTGTGCGGCTCAATCAGAGTGTTTGGATAGTTTAAAGATGATCAAAAACACAGACACCCTAACCACTTATAATGCACCTCAAAGTTCGATCTCAGGATGTAGCGGAAGTGCAAGAGGGTACCTGACCGGCACAAATTGTTATAAGGACAAAGAATTTGCACAATATTTCCCGCCTAGTTCATATGCCTCCACACCAAATCCCCAAGTGAACAGTGTGATTGTTTTATTTGACACCAGCGGAACAAGTTCTTTTAATGCCAGTACACAAATAACCTGTAAAATATATGGTGGATCTGTGGGTCAGGGACCATCCGCCGTGCAAGGACAAAAGAGTGAGAGTTTAAGTACAATTGTTGCTTCCACAAAAGTCGCTTCGGTTGGTTATATGGGTAAACCGGGAGTTTCACCAATCGGCAATACTAAAATTTACCCTTATCGTTTTGATTTTGCATCGCCTATTATTATCAGTAGTCCGTCTGCCGGCTTTTTTGCAGGCATTGTTGCTCCAAACACCGCACCATTTTTGGATTCCATAAATATTTTCAGTAGCACGGTATATAATAATGCAGTTGATTCAAGTGCCTGGTATCTATCCTCTACCTTAACCTGGAGAACATTTAGATACAACCGTAATGCCAAGATCCAATTAGCGATCATTCCACAAATCACTTGCGGACCGGTTGGAATTGCTGAAGATAAAAATGCCCTCAATTCAAATGTGTTGATCATGCCAAACCCTTCTAATGGGGTATTTAATTTGATTTTTACACTTCCAAAAGAACAGGAATTAAGTATTACTATTTATAATTCATTTGGTCAGAAAATCATCTCAACTGAATTAAAGAACGTGATGAATAATATGATGTCTCTCGATTTGAGCGATCGTCCGGATGGTGTTTACTTTACCGAAATATCGAACGGTTTTGAAAAATCGGTGAAAAAGATCATCGTCAGTCATTAATCAATTAAAAATAAGAACCTGCCCAGTGCAGGTTTTTTTTTGCCCTGCCATTTGATTGTTGATTGAAATTTTGTGAAGGCCTATTAAAGTAATACCTTCATGTATTATTAAGTTTATACTGAAATATGAAATTACATTCCATTAACACCGGTCATTTTAAACTAGATGGCGGTGCCATGTTTGGCATCGTTCCAAAAAGTATCTGGAACAAGCTGAATCCCGCAGACGAAAACAATATGTGCAGTTGGGCATTACGTTGTTTGTTGATTGAAGACGGGAACCGTTTGATATTAATTGACAATGGAATGGGAAATAAACAAGATGCTAAATTTTTCGGGTATTATTATTTGCATGGAAATGATTCACTTGAAAAATCACTAAATAATGCCGGATTCACAGCCTCCGATATAACGGATATGGTGTTGACGCATTTACATTTTGATCATTGTGGAGGAAGTATCAATTATAATTCTGACCGAACTAAATTAGAGCCGGCTTTTAAGAATGCTACGTATTACTGTAATGCCAAACATTGGGATTGGGCAACTAATCCTAATCCCAGAGAGAAACCCAGTTTTTTAAAAGAAAACATTTTGCCTATTCAGGAAAGCGGTCAATTAAAATTTATTGACGAGTCTACACGACTCATTCAAGATCTTTCTTTTGTAGAAGTGAACGGTCATACACAAGGCATGATGTTGCCAGTCATAAAATATAAAAACAGTACAGTGGCTTATATGGCCGATCTCATTCCGAGTGCAGCGCATATCCCAATTCCTTACGTGATGGGATATGATACCCAACCGCTTAAAACCTTAAAAGAAAAAGAGGAGATCTTAACGAAAGCTTGTGAAAATAATTGGACCTTGTTTTTTGAACACGATCCTAAAATTGAATGTGTGAGTTTAGAAAAAACGGAAAAAGGGATCCGTCAAAAGAGCAGTTATTTGTTAAGCGAACTTTAAAATTCATTTTAAAGGAACTTTTTTTAAAACACACATGAAATTGGGCGAAACTCCATTTTGAGCGATTGAAAAAGCAGTTTGACTGATTAAACATTTTCTTTAATTGCTTGTTTATTAGTATATTGTAACTGCAAATGACTATCCATTTTTTAATTAACAGGTTTGTTATAACCCTCATCGTCTTGTTGAATTTATTCTTCGCCAATACGATCTATTCTCAAAACGAAACCAAAAAATGGTATTTTGGAAATCAGGCAGGTTTAGATTTTAATGCCAATCCTCCGACTATTCTTACAAATAATGCCATGACAGCGGTTTATTCGTGTGCGAGTATTGCCGATGCATCCGGAAATTTATTGTTTTATACCAATGGCGCTACGGTTTATGATCAAACACACAGTGTGATGGCCAATGGAACCGGTTTGTTAGGTGGTTCAGGCAGTGGTTCACAAGGAAGTATTATTATTAAGCAACCCGGCAATACCAATTTGTATTACATATTCACCACTGCCAATTGCTGGAATTGTACCACGGGGTTTAATTACTCCATTGTGGATATGAGTCTAGCCTCCGGTAATGGTTCAGTTACCGTTAAAAACGCTAATTTATTTACAGGTTATTCATCAGGGCGATTGACTGCTACTAAACATTGCAATGGTGTGGATGTTTGGATACTTATGAGAGACTGGTTTTATACCACTAGTACATCCTCTTCAACTTACACGCCAAATTTCAGAGCCTATCTTTTAACGACTACGGGTGTTAGCACTACTGCTGTAGTTTCCGCTCCTAGTACTTATACTTACTCCTGGAATACCAGTTACTATTATTACGATTGGGGTTGTATGAAGTTATCTCCCAACGGCAAAAAACTGGGTTTAGCCATTTACAATAACTATTATAGTTGGAATACCACTAATAACAACAGTTTTGAGTTATATGATTTTGATAATACCACCGGGGCAGTTACAAATTCTTTAGCCTTGCAAACAAATAGCAATTCAACTACCTATTGGGGAGGATGGGGTTGCGAGTTTTCGCCGGATGGAACTAAATTTTATGGATCTACGCTCTATTCAAATAACTCAGGGGTATTTCAATGGGATCTCTGTGCCGGTTCGCCAAGTGCCGTTGCTGCCTCTATGTATTCTGTTGCAACAACATCCAATTATAATGGAAGTATGCAATTGGCTGCGAATGGTAAAATTTATCACACCGAGTGGAATTCAAGCAATTTAGGTGTTATCAATAACCCCAATGGATTGGGTGCTTCTTGCAATTATTCTGCCAGTGCACAGTCTATTTCCCCCAAAACCAGTTATTACAGCTTGCCCAATTTTATGGCCAGTAATTTCATTTCCAGGCCACCCCCTACTCCTTTTACTTATACCGCTAATAATACCTTTGGATGTCAAACAGCAACGTTTAACTCTACTTATAATCCAAGTGTGACCATTGTTGGATGCTCTGCATCCGGTTATTCTTTAACCAACGTACAGTGGAATTTTGGGGATCCGGCATCCGGAGCAAACAATATCTCCACACTGCAAAACCCTTCACATGCCTATAGCATTTTGGGTACTTATTCGGTGCAATTAGTGTTGTATTACAGTTGTGGTGGTGGCACAGATACCTTAAAACAAGTGGTGGTCATTAATGATCCCTGTATATCGGTGAGTAGCACCTCCATTACCTGCGCCAACTTAGGCTCAGCCACGGTGGCGGCTACGGGCGGTATTGGTCCATTTAATTATACCTGGACACCATCTGGTCAAACCAGTTCGGTTGCGACGGGTTTAAGTCCGGGTACCTATGTCATTACCGTTTATGATTTTGGAACCAATTTTACTTATACCGCTAATACTGTTTTCACATCACTGGTTCCATTAACCGGTGATATAAGTACTACCAATAGTATTACTTGTCATGGGGCCAATACCGGCACAGCAAGTGTTACCAATTTGGCAGGTGGTTCCGGTAGCACCAATTATTCCTGGTTCAATGGTTTAGTCACGCACACCATTTCTAATCCAAGTACCTTAAGTGCAGGTTTATGGACTGTCAGTGCGGTTGACGCCATTACCGGATGTTCGATTTCACAGGTATTTTTTATATCGCAACCCCCGGCACTCAATATTTTAATGACGGCAAATACACAGACGGCCTGTGCAGGGACCTCTATTGTATTAAATGGTAATACTTCAGGCGGAACACCTATTACACCTGGACCCGGATACACCTATCTCTGGAGTACCGGTTTAGCCAGTGATACCCGAACAGTTAGTCAAAGTGTTGCAGGCACCTATGTGTATACCTTATCCAGCCAAGATAGTTATAGCTGTAGTATAACAAATACGATAGCGGTTGACTTTATCATGAATCCGGTTATAAGTGTTATAAATGCCTCTATTTGTCCACTGCAAACCGGAACCATTACGGTGAGTGGTGCGACTACTTACACCTGGCAGAATAATTTAGTGAGCAGCACGTTCACTGATAATCCGATGAGCACCACTTCTTATTCGCTGGTAGGTTCTGCTCTGGGTTGTACATCAACTGCCATAGCTTCCATCATTTTAAAACCACTGCCTACTCCTTTATTAAATAGCAATGCCCCTATTTGTAACGGTCAGAATTTAAATCTATTTGGAAATATTATGGGTAATGGAGCGTCAATCTATAATTGGACAGGTCCTTTTGGATTTGTTTCAAGTAATCAATACCCTAATATAATAAATGCCTCTCCAAGTAACAGTGGTACTTATAATTACACGGTGACAGCAGCTAACGGTTGCACCGCCGCTACTTCAGCCTCATTAACGGTTAATCCCACTCCTACCATTTCGGCTGCAGGCTCAACGGTATGTGTTGATCAAACCTTGTTATTGTTTGGATCATCTGTTGCCGGGGCAAGCTATACATGGACCGGTCCCGGATATACATCCAATGCTCAAAACCCTTTTATCAATTTTCCATCCGTTAACGCCACCGGAACATACACCTTAAAAGTTGCCAGCGCAGCAGGATGTACAAATATGGCGACGACCGATGCCTCTGTCACAGCAATGCCAATGCCGGTCATTGTTAGTAATAGTCCGAAATGTTTTGGCGCTACTTTAAATTTTACCGGTAATGGAGGTGATACTTATCAATGGTATGGACCAAATGGTTTTAGTTCATTGCAACAAAATCCATTGATCAGCAATGTCACGGTTCCGGCAAACGGAATTTATTCCCTTATTGTTACCAGAGGACCATGTACCAATCAAACTACACATTCTGTCACCATTCATCCATTACCAAATTTTACCATTAGCAGCAATACTCCGTGTGAAACCAAAACCTTTAGTTTATTTACAACTCCGGTAGCTAATGTATCTTCTTATGTATGGCAGGGTCCTGCGGGATTTGTAAATCAGACACAAAACCCAACACGTGATTCAAGTATTATTGCTTATTCTGGTATTTATACCTTAACTGTACAAGACTTAAATACATGTGTGGATACAAGGACAATAATGTCTACTATATTTGATAATCCAATAGTTACAGCAAGCAGTGCCACTGTTTGTTTAAATCAAGCGGCTGAGTTAAATGGAGAAGGTGCTGTGTCTTATTATTGGAGAGGCCCGAATTATTATCAATCGAATCAAGCAACAGCACTCATTCCAATTGCCAGCAGTTCAGTCATAACAATTTATACCTTAGTGGGAACAGCGGCTAATTCATGTACATCCACTGTTACAGCAAGTATCACCACCAAAAGTTTACCAACTCCATCACTCACTGTCTTTCCAAAAAACACGATTTGTTTAAACAGTCAAATCACCATGGAAGGATTTGGCGGAGCGATTTATGAATGGAAAGGTCCGAATAACTTTAATTACGGTGGAAAAATACTCACCTTTACGGCTTCGAGTATGGGCTACGATGGCACTTACACTCTAGTTGCTACTGACGACAAAGGTTGTTTTAATCAAACCCTTACGACATTAAAAGTGGATCCGTTACCGGTTGGAAATTTAACCGGAAGTTTGATTGATGCCTGTGCCCCGTTTAGATCTGAATTTACATTTAATACACTTAGCACCAACACCTCAAGCATTTCAACGATCTGGACCATTAATGATGCTGTAGTTAAAACCGGAAATAAGTTTGACTATTATTTTAATGCTGCCGGTGAATATACCATTGTTGGCAGATTAACAGATAATGCCACCACTTGTCAAAACGCCATCAACTTTTTGGTAAATGCCAGAGAAGTACCTGCAGCGGATTTTGAATATAGTCCACTTGAACCGGTAGAGAGTTTTGATGATGTGTTGTTTAGCAATACTTCGAGTGGTAAAGAGTTAACAAGATCGAATTGGTATTTTATTTCCAATGAGGGTCCTAATTCTTCTCAATACAATACCACATATTTATTTCAAAACGCAGGTGTTTACCCGGTGGCCATGGTTATTACCAACAAATGGAACTGCTCAGATACGGTGATCAAAACTGTTAAAGTAAAACCCGATTTTAATGTCTTTGTACCAAATGCCTTTACTCCAAATGAGGATAAAAAGAATGAATTGTTTATGCCGGTGGTGAGCGGAGTTACGAAATATGAGTTCTCTGTATATAACCGTTGGGGTGAGCAACTCTTTAGGTCAAATACTTTAAGTGAAGGCTGGGATGGAACTTATTCGGGTCAGGCTTGTAAGAGCGACATGTATGTATGGAAGGTGGTAGTCACTACTAACAAAGGAGAGCAAAAATTCTTCAACGGACATGTTACCTTGTACAGGTAATTCATCTTTCTTAATGTGAAATAATTTTTAGTAAGGTTTTCATAATGACTTTAAGGTCAGTCAAGATTCCTGCTTCCTGAATATATTGTAAATTCAATTTAATCTTTGCCGGTAAGATCTCTTCTATATACGTTTTATCTGGATCTATTGAACTTGCCAAAAGTTCGTTTTCAGAAAAATACTCCAGTGAGGCATAATCGGTAATACCCGGTTTTACACTCAAAACCTTTTTTTGTTCGGTAGTGTATAACGCTACATATTTTGGAACTTCCGGCCTTGGTCCTACCAAACTCATACTACCAAAAAACACATTTAATAACTGCGGCAATTCATCTATTTTATATTTTCTTAAGTAGTAACCAAAAGGTGTTACCCGCGGATCTCTCCCGCCAATAGTGATTAAACCAGAAGCCTCTGCATTGAGTAACATGGTTCTAAATTTAAAGAGCTTAAAATGTTTGCCTCCTTTGCCTACTCTGGTTTGTTTGTAGAAAGCACCACCTTTAGAATCTATCACAATCAATAAAGCCACGCATACAAAGAGAGGAAACAGAATGAATAATCCCATTCCAGACAGAATAATATCAAACAGGCGTTTTAGCATACTTTGTTCACGGCAGCGATCACTGCATTTACAACCGATTTAATGTTTTCATCACTCAGATCATAAAATATGGGTAAACTTATTTCTCTGCTAAAATTATCTTCTGTTGTTTTATAATCAGCCAAATTGTAGCCCAGTTTTTTATAAAAACTCATACCGGGTACCGGAATGAAATGAACATTGACGCTGACATCGGCCGCAAAAATTTCCTGCATGATGGCATCTCGCTGGACTTCAGTAATGTTGTTGATTCGTAAGGGATAAAGATGGTAACAACTGGTTTTTGTGGCTGTCTCAAAAAGTGGAAGCTGAAAACGGTTATCCGACTTTAAGAGGGTGTTATACGTTTCAACAATGTGCTTGCGTTTTAGTAAGGTATCCGAGTCATAACGTTCTAATTCAACCAAACCTATTGCCGCAGCCATATCGGTCATGTTGCATTTATAACCGGCTTCTACAATATCGTACTTCCAGTTTCCTTTTTGAGTTTTCGTTAAAGCATCTTTATTTTGTCCGTGTAAGGTGCTAATGCAAAGCTTGTTATAGATCTCTAAATTATCAAACGGTTCAGGTAAATTTAAAGCCACTGCCCCACCTTCGGCGGTTGACAGATTTTTAACGGCATGAAAAGAGAACACACTCACATCGGTTAAAGATCCGGTTTTTTTGCCTTTATAACTTGCACCGAATGAATGAGCCGAATCACTCAAAATAAGTATTCGTCCGAGATTATTTTGATTTTCTCCTTTAGCAGAAAACACGGATTGATGTTTTAGAACCAAGGCATTTAATTCATCGTAATCACAAGGAAACCCACCAAAATCAACCGGCATAATAACCTTGGTATTTTTGGTGATGGCCTTTTCAACTTCTTTTATATTGATGTTAAAGTCATTTGCATTTACATCCACAAATACTGGTTTAGCTCCACAATGAATGATCACATTGGCTGTGGCAGAATAGGTATAAGCCGGCAAAATGACTTCGTCACCGGGTCCAACTTCAAACCAGCGAAGCATTATTTCTAAACCGGCTGTGGCAGAATTAAGGCACAGTGTATTTTTATTCCCACAATACTCTGTGATCTTTTTCTCAAAGGTTTTTGTTCGTGGACCGGTGGTGATCCAACCACTTTTAAGAGCGGCAACCACTTCGTTACAAATTTTATCGTCGATGCGCGGGGGTGAAAATGGAATCATAAATAGTGATGTAAATTGTTCTAATATATATTAACCTGAGTGGCGCCGTATCCATATTCTTTAAAAGAAGCATCCTGATAACTGATACCCGGTGTTTTTTTTAGGATGGAAGTGATCTCTTGTTTTAATCGTCCATTTCCAACCCCGTGAATAAAGGTTATTTTTTTCATGTTTTTTTCAATGGCTTCATCCAACTCCTTTTCAAATCGTTCTAATTGAATATTCAACATTTCAAAATTACTTAAACCATTGGTATTCTCAGTGAGCTCATTTATATGAAGATCAACCTCTTTCTCCAATGATTTTAAATAATCGCGGGAAGATTTTGAAACTTTTTCTTTGCTGCGAAACTCCTTAATGCTTTTTAATTTTTCAAGATCAATTAAATTTAATTCCGGTTCTACTTTTTGAACAGTCAAAAAATCATCCTTTAATAAAAACCCATACACCGGGTATTTAAATTCTTCGTGTTTAATGGCTTTTGATTTTTGTAAACCTTGTGGACTTATATGAATGACCTCTGAAACCGGACTTTGTGCTTTGAAATAGGTGTTTTTGAACAAAAGACACTCAATTTTATGGTAGTTATATTCCTTAAAGAATTGAAGCTTTACTTGTCGGAGCAACACTTTTTGATAAGGACCTACTTCACCGTGTTTGAGAGTTTGAAAATGTGCCTCATCTTTTATGGAATAGGAATAGATCAAATTAAATGAAGAGGCGTTAAATAAATGCAGTTTATAATCGTTAATAAGAGAAGGAAAATCATGATCGGGCTCCACTATAAAATAAATGGCATCGGTGAGGTGTGCATCAGGATCTAATTCTAAGTTTTCACTATCCTTGTTCACGATCATTTCGGTGTGAATGGGAACCAATTGATTGATTAGGAATGGAATTTCAAAACCATCCGGCATTTCAACAAAAACAGTGTCCTTATCCTTCATTCGGGAAACCGTGCCTTCTCCAACCTCATTTAAAAATCTTACTTTATCTCCTATTCTCAGTTTCATGGTAATGACATTATAAATGCCCCGCTTAATTTGGTGTTATAAAAATCAATGCCAAAGTTACGACTTAATTTCTCAGTCGCCGCAGTCGTATACCTATTATTTGAACCATCTACCACGATCATTTTTAGTTTAGGAAAGGCTTTTAATTCTTTCTCTGATAAATGAAAATCAGATAACAGAATGAGATGACTTACTTCTTTAAAATCACCAATTGGCCAGGACCTGTTATCATGAAGGATCAGAATGGAACCCGAACTTGTATTGATAAAATTAAATACGGAGGGTTGAATGCTGGGGTAATTAAAGGAAATCAAATGAGGCTTTACAGAAAAATTAAACTTACTTGTGTCGGACTGATAAATAAATACCGATTGTTTGTTTTTAAGTGAAATGGCGCTTTCTTTCTTTAATTGATAAACGTTGAGCAAATTTTTTTGTTTCGTTTTAAAAGAATCAAAAATTGAAAAACATTGCCAGAAGATGAGTACTAAAAAGCTAGTTTTAAGGTGTTTATAGGATTTAGATTCAATGAATAATGAAAGTAAAATAAGCAGACAAGTAAGAAATACAGCATCTGTTTTGGTGAAATGAATTTGATCAATGTATCCAATCTGTTTTTGATTAAAAAGCTGAATTAACCAGATGAGTCCGCTAACGAGATAATTAATTATAACCGCAATTGGCTTAAGTTTTAAAAGGACAAACATAGCCAACATCAAAATGAGAAAGGTGGCAGGAACCACTACCAGGTTACAAAGAAAAAACCATATTGGAAACTGTTTAAAATAAAATAAGGTAATAGGAAGGGTGCTCAGAGTGGCCGCAAAAGAAATACACAGGCTCTGCCAAATATAATTTACCATTTTATGCTCAGGTTTCCATAGCGAAGCCATCTTGGGCTGAAAGTATAATAAGCCGAATACGGCAAGGTAACTGAGCAAAAAACCAATGTCTTCGATATAAAAAGGGTTAAAGACCAGTAAAATAAAAGCTGAAAAAAACAGAATATTGATCTGATTTTTTAAATGGTTTCTGAAAAAGAGGTTTCCGGCACCTAAAAGATTGAACATGATGACCGCTCTCAAAACCGGGGCTGAAAATCCGGTGATAAGCGCAAAAAACCACAAGAAGGAGGTAATTAATATAAAACGACTCAACTTGTATTTCCTCTTTTTGTCAACAAGATCCCCTAAAAAATTCAACACAATATAAATTAAACCGGTGTGCAAACCAGATACAGACAAGACGTGCAAGGTACCCGAATGAGCAAATGCATCCATCACCGTCTTGTCAATTTCATCATCGTATCCGGTAATTAAGGCGGCACAAATGGCAAAAGCTTCGGGAGATAGCGCGGAATTTCTAAGTTGCGTCAGAATAAATTCTTTGCAGTTTAAACCTAGTTTCCAAAGCCAATTAAGATGAACGGATCCATTTACTAATTGAAAGGAGTTGCTATCAACAAACAGTGTGTGATAGACTTGTTTCGATTGAAGGTAGTTTTTGTAATTAAATTCAAATGGATTATTTGGCGGTTCTATTTCCGAAAATCGTGATTGAATGAGAAGTAATTGACCGGACTTTATTTTTCTTGAAAGTTCTGACTTTTTAAAATAAGCCAAATATTGTCCGTTTACCTGCTCAAAAGTTGATTTATTTTTTAGTGCAACTATGGATAATTGGCACTTAATAAATTTGTTCTTCTCAATCGGCAAGTCTGTAACAAGTCCTAAACTGGTATATACCGAATCGGTAACTAGCTGTTTTCCATAATAATTATCACTGTTTCGCAGGTCTTTTAATTGAACCAGAAATACACCAAATAGCAAGAGAAACAGATCGGCACATAACATGAACAACCATTTAAAACGGCGTTTACCGGCACCGTAAAACTGAAAGAACGTAAGAGCGATGAGCAATGGTAAAAAATAAAACCACTCATCGGTAATTAATTGTGTGTTAATAGAAAGGAATATTCCAATAACAAATGGTAGACTAATTCTAAAAAATGGAATAGAAGAAAACAGTTTCAAACGTTTGGGTTTTGATCTTTTAAAAATAAAAAAAATCCCGATCTAATGAAAGACCGGGATTTAAATTTTTGATTAATCTGAACTTAGTTGATGATCAGTTTTGCCGACATCATAGCACCGTTATGAGAAAGGTTAACAAAATAAACCCCTTTTGGCAAGGTATTGTTTTTATTGATGCTGATAGATTGTTCACCGGCTGAGTAATTTGTTTCAGGAGAAGAAAGAACTTCTCTGCCCATAATATCTAAAACAGTGATCTTAATCTTTGCAGGATCATTTAAACTAAAGCTTACATTCGTTTCTCCGTTACTTGGATTAGGGAATAAACCAAATTTAATGGCTGAACTTAATTCATTAATTCCTGAGGCTGAGTAAAATCTCACTGCATCTATAAATAGATTATTTGCATAACCATTTGTTCCAACAGTGAACATAAAACGAACCATCACACTGCTTGAATTGGTGAAGTTTGACCAAAAAGGTGAATTACTGATCTGGTATACTTTCCATTCTTCAGGGAAAGGAATAAATTCATCCGTAGAAACACCACCCGAACCATTCGCCATAGAAGAAGGAGTTGGAACCCAAATGTCTGTCCAGGTACCACCACAATCTTTAGAAGCTTGAACTCTAAACACATCATTTTGAGTAGAGCTATTTTGACGGTAAGCGTATGCGAATTCTAATACTTTGCCTTGATTATTGGCAATATCCATAATTGGCATTTGTAAAATATCTGTATTTCCGGGTGCACTTAAATTACGCTCCACGAAGAAAGAGGCTGATTGATCGTAAGCAGCTAATTCAGTTTGTTGCCAGGTGTTTACATCGTTGTTTACATTAAACACCGACCAGTCGGTTGGAGTTCCGGGAAATTCAAAACTTTCAGAATAGGGTCCAATGATAGATGAAGCTCCATCAATCACGGTAACGTTGACACTTTTAGCATTGGAACCTTGTGGGTTTGATACCATTAAAGTAACAACCGAAGTGCCGATGTTAGGAAAATTGATAGCGGTTAATGATGCATTGGCATTAGCAACAACTGCACCGTTATTACCGGTCCAGGTATACCCACTTACAGTTCCATTGTATGAGAGATCCTTAAAAGTTAAATTACCTCCGGCACAAATGGTATATGAACCATTTGTTGAAATAAAATCAGCCTTTGGAGCACAAAGTCCGCTTCCATCAACATTGGTAAAGGCTAAATTAGAGAGAGCAGATAAATTGTTTCTACCGTTGGTTGAAGCAGCTAAGGTACTTCTCATGCGCGTGGTTTGACCGTTAGTGAAATTTCTGGCACAAGAGGAATAATCCATAAAATTGTTCACGTTTTGGTAGTAGTTGGCCGAATTAGTAGGATTAGGAGAGGTACAGGTATAAGCCGTGTTTGTGGATGAGGCCGGACAATTAGAAAAATTTCCTTTTGTGTCGGGTGTATCGCCTATTCCATCACCACCAAAAGTTGATCCACAAGTTACACCTGGATTATTGGTGCTTCCAAATGTGTGCGCAAGATCTAACCAATGTCCTATTTCATGTGATAAATTACGTGCATCGGGAATACCACCTTGTGAACCGGATAAAAAATCGCCGTCATAAACAATGGCATCATGCGGATTACCGGTTCCCCAGGTTCCCGGTCTGTAGGTATATCCCACAATAACGCCACCACCGGTAACTGTACCTTGAGGGACAATAGAAGTCACTACGTAAATATTTAAATATTTTGTCGGATCCCAAGTGTATGGCCAATAAGCATTGCTACTAGCAGCGCTTCCTTGATTCCAGGTAGTTTTTGTATCGAAGTGACGTACTACCCCATTGATACAATTTCCCTGAGGGTCTTTTTTTGCCAACATGAATTTTATATCCGAATTGATATATAATGATTTGAAAGGAGCGAAGATCAAATTGGTATCTGAACCATTTCTTGAATAGTCACTATTAACCTGAGCGAGAGCGGCATTGCAAACTGCATCAGTCACTCCCAGGTTTTGATTGGCGTTGTCGTACAAAATATGAAAGACAACCGGTACAGTGTATTCAAAAGCAGCAGCGGCAGATTTAGATGAAGATCCGCTTTGTTCTAACTGTAATTGTAAGTCGTTCACTTGTTTAAGGTGTGCATCGTACGAACGCTTTGCTTCAGGATCAGAGGCAAAACGCTGTTCCATGGCCTGATCTGTATAACATGGTATTTTAGTTGTTTGAGCAAAATTTAGTAAGGGAAATAAACCTAATAAAACTGCAAATTGAGAGGCTGTTTTTTTCATTGTATGTGTGTTAGCTGTTATTTTTTGTTTTGATTAATTTGATTTAAAGCCATCATGTCTTTCATGGTCTTTTGCATACCATCTACACTACCATCTAAAAAGATGACGTTTCCTTTTCCTTCTTGAGCAAAATTCTTCACGGCTTCTGTCCACATGCTGAATAGAATTAAGGAAGCATCTAAATTGGCTTCTTCCATTTCACGGGCAGCACCGGCCATACCTTTTGCCACTTCTTGTCTGAATAAGGCAATTCCCTGACCTTTTAACTGAGAGGCATCTTTTTCTGCCTGGGCTGATATCTTAATAAAGTTACCTTCCGCTTCAGCCGCTTTGGTGCGGGTGATCAATAAAGCTTGTCCTTCGTTCTCAGCAGCTGATTTTAAGTTATTACTGGCTACTACCTTCGCCATGGAGCGCATCACTTCTTCATCAAAGGTGATATCGTTTAACTGCAGATCTATTAAATGATAACCCCAATCTTCAAGGGTGCGATCCAAC
Source organism: Heterotrichella gracilis (assembly GCA_032358255.1). Lineage (NCBI taxonomy): Eukaryota > Xanthophyceae > Tribonematales > Xanthonemataceae > Heterotrichella > Heterotrichella gracilis. The sequence goes on from JAULBX010027208.1 coordinate 15,433, forward strand.
TGATCTTTTACTGCTTCAACTATATCTCTTCTTAAGATAAGGACTTCCGATTGTTTTTTAGTAGCCACAAAGGCACGAACCGAACCTTCTACGGAGCGCACGAGTGCCTGCATAAAATTACGTTCGTCTATAAATTTAAAGGCTACATTTTTAATGGTTTCTTCATCGCTGTTAATCACAGAATACAATAACATGGCGGTAAAGTTCACGTTCGCCTGATCGATGGTAACCGCTTGAAAACCAAGTTCTGAACTTCTGTTTTGAACAGAAATTTTTTTGAATACTTTTTCAATGAAGGGAATCTTAAAATTTAAACCCGGTCGAAGTATTCTTCTGAACTTACCAAAAATGGTGGTAATGGCAATGGTGCCTTGTTGCACCGTGACAAAGGATAGCAAAATGGTCAGAACCACGAAGACTAAAACAATTATTATTTCCATTGAAAGCATAAGGCACTATATTTGTATAAAGATAGCAATTTAGCGCTTTTTTTCCAAAGAGCAATTAGAGATTATAGACATATGTACAAATGGTTTTGTTTTTGTTTTATCTGGTTTTTGGCTCTGGCTTCGCTCGCTCAAAAAAAGGCTAAAGATTCACTTAACACAGAACTGAATCTTTACTCAGAAGCCTTGGTATGTATAGATTCCGGGCAATATAACCAGGCTATTCCACTTTTAAAAAAGGCAATCAAAATAAAGCCCGATTATTGGGAAGCTTACAATAAAATGGGCTTATCTAGAATTAAGTTAAAAGATTATAAGGAAGCGAAAAAGGACCTGGAGAAAGCAGAAAAAATTGCACCCTTAAATTATGAATCCTTAAAGTTAAAGGGAATTAATTTTTTCTACCTGGAGCAGTTTAATGATGCCAAATATTATTTAGATACGGCCGCGTTTTATGAGAATGATGAAAAGCTGGATGATGCTGAATTGTATTTTTACAGAGCCAGGTTAATGTTTAAAGGTAAGACCTATAAAAAAGCCTTGGAAACCTGTGAAGCAGGATTAGAGCTGAATCCAAGATATATTGCCTTATACCAGTTAAAGGGGGAAATTCGTTTTGAAAAAAAGGAGTATAACTATGCCATTAAAGAATTAACTGAGGCGATCAAGTTAATGTCAGAAACCAACAAGGATTATGCGGCTTACAAACTCAGGGCGAAATCTAAATTTGAGGTGGGTGATTTTAAAGGGGCTATTACCGATTGGAATGTTTACATAGACGGCATACCGGATGAGGAGGAAGCTCTGATATCGAGAGGTGCGGCTAAGATCAATATGAATGATAATTCGGGAGCCATTTCTGATCTGGATGCTGCCATAAAATTAAATTCAAAAAACGCGGTCAGTTATTGTTACCGTGGAGTGGCAAAGGGAGGAAACAGACAGTATGTGGAGGCCTTGAAAGACCTGGATTATGCCATTAAATTAAAATTTGATTATTCAACGGCTTATGTAAATAGGGCGGCTATAAAAATGGCGAGTAAAGATAAACGTGGTGCCTGCGAAGATTTGGGCAAAGCTGACGGCTTAGGAAACGAGATGGCTGTAAAGTTGTACGATCAGTATTGCAAAGACATGTCGAGGTAAGATACCTATGATAAAAGAAGCACTAATTCATTTTTGAAGGAACGATGAGATCAAATTTAGGGATCTCGACGTTAAATTCTTGACCATTAGCCAATTTAATAAGAGTATAAAAGCCTTTCATATAGCCCATTTCACTGCTTAAATTACAACCACTGTTGTATTCAAATTTCTGTCCTGGTTCTAAAACAGGCGTCTCGCCCACTACTCCATCACCTTCAACCAATCGTTTATCGCCGTTACTATCAAAAATATCCCAATGACGTTTTAGTAACTGAACCGTTTCATCACTTTTATTTCGAATGCTGATAAAATAAACAAAAAAATAATGGTTCTCTTTTGGCATGCTGTGCTGAGGCCAGTACTTTACCTCTACAGAGATTTCAATATTATGTGTGCTAATTTTAACCATGATTACGAACACTAAATTAAATCCTTTGAATGAAAAAAGCTAATGATTAGTTTTTTTAACAATTAAAAGCAATTAAAGTTGAATACCAATCACACAAACATCATCTGTTTGTTCGAGATCTTGTTTCCAATTAGTGAAGGCAGAACTAATGAGCGCATGTTGCTCCTTCAATGGCAGATGATAATGAGTACTTAATAGTTCCGAAAATTGTTTATACTTAAACTTTTTGCCACTCTTACCTCCAAATTGGTCAGGCAATCCATCGGTAAAGAGATAGAATACCGTGTTCTCAACATAATTGATCTCATGGCTTGTAAAAGGCTTCTGATATTCGGTTTTTCCAACCGGCTGTTTGTCGGCTTTAATTTCAATAATTGAACCCCTATTGTTTTCATTGGATGGAGGTAAAAAGTACCACAACGAATTGTTTGCTCCGCTCCAGCTTACTTTTTTATTCTTTCGGTCAATGCATAATAAGGAAATATCCATTCCATCTTTTACTTCTTCACCACTTTTCTCAAAGGTTTCAAGAACCAATTCACGGGTTTTATCTAAAATTTTTCCGGGCTCCGTAATTTGAAATTCTTTTAATGATCTGTTCAAGGCATTACTGCACACAACCGACACTAAAGCACCCGGAACACCATGTCCGGTGCTATCTGCTGCCGCTATGTATAAGAGATCAGCTTCTTTTGAAGATTTAGCTTTAGTGGGTTCTGAAAATGTTTCTGCCCAGTAAAAATCACCGGCCACAATGTCTTTTGGTTGATACAAAATAAAATTCTTCGGAAAATGTTTTGAAAGAAATTGAGTGGAAGGTAATATGGCTTCCTGCAATCGTTTGGCATAGGTAATTGAATCAATGATCTCCTTTTGTTTAGATTCTACCAGAAATTTTTGAAGACTTATTTCATTGTTTTTTTCCTGAATAACCACATTGGCTTTTTTAGCCTTTATAAAATTTTTATAGGCAAATGTGGCAAACAGGGTTATCATCACAATGGCTAAAACACTCAGTATAAGCAAGGTGTTTTTAGCTTTATTTTGTTTTTCAGTAGCTTCTAACTTCAATTTCTGCGCTTCAATCTGCAGTTCTTTCTTTTCTGTTTCGTACTTTGTCTCTATTTCCTTGGCAATTTTACTGCCTTCCAACAGACCTAATGAATCTTGCAGACGAATGGTACTAATGAAATAAAAGAGGGCACTGTCAGGAATATTTTCTTTTAAATAAAGTGTGCCCAGTTCTGTATAAATATATTTAAGATTGTCTTGAGCTCCAGATAAGATGGAGTAGTTTTTGGCTTTAAATAATGCCAACTTGGCTAATTGAACGTTGTTGCCTTTGTTAAGATCTAGTGCGGATGCCAGACTGCAATAGGCCGGAATCAAAAGATTATACATGTTATTTCTTTCTAAATAAACACTGGCGGTATTTAAATAAAAAACAGCTGAATCGATTTTTTTACTGAAGATCAGTTTTGAACCATATTCAGACATCATGGTATAGTACTTTAAACTATCGTTGAGCAATTTGGATGAAGAGAAGGCCATTCGACCATACTTTTCAGATTCTGAATAATTATTTAAACGATTATAGGTACTGGCTATATTATTGTAACAATTTACCACGCCAATGTTCCAGTTTAATTTCTGATAGATCTCTAATGCCTTTTTACTATCGGTGATAGAACCTTCAAAATCACCCTGAGTTTTTTTGACAAGAGAAAAACTTTGATATACTTTTCCAATCCCTTTTTCATTGTTAATTTTTTGGAAATAGACCAGCGCTTTTTGATAATACATCACCGCTGTATCTACTTTATTTTCCATGTGATAACTATTGCCAAACTGAACCAGCACATCTCCTTTTACCACACTGTTCTCTGAAGCTAAGCCATCTGCAATTGCTGCATACTTTCGAACACTGTCAGAATTTACCCCGGTAAAAATATTAGCGATCTTCACATACAATTTAGAGGCAGAATCTTTTTGAACCCTGGAGGCAATTTTAATTAGGGAGTCTGTTATTGTATTCTGAGCAGGAAGTGAAAAAGCAAGGAAAACTAAAAAAGGAATATAGGCTCTTCTTAACATGGTAGGTAAATTTATAACAATTTATTCGAAACTTGAGTTCAGGTTCTCCACTTTCGACGAATCATTACATTTACTTTTGAGCAGAATTATTCAGGATATTAACTAACGAGAAACCGATTCCTTCTGTAAAACCTGATTGTAGACTTTCTCATAGAGAGGCAGAATCTTTTCAACATCAAATTCTTTGGCTCTTTCAAAAGCGTTTAGCTTAAATTGTTCGAGTAGTTTTGGATCTTTTAATAATTTAAGGGCGTTTTTAGACATATCCGAAGTGTCTCCAACATTGCTTAAAAAGCCGGTTTTTCCATGAATGTTCACCTCAGGTAAACCACCACTGTTGGTGCTTATCACAGGCACTTTCATGGCCATGGCTTCTAAAGCTGCCAAACCAAAACTTTCTGTCTCCGAAGGCAACATAAACAGATCTGCCACACTCAAAATTTCTTTAGGATCGGTGATCTTACCTAAAAACACCACTTCGTGCTGCAAATTTAATTGACGGACTAATTGTTCGATATTGGTTTTTTCAGGACCGTCACCTACAAAAATTAATTTTGCCGGCATTTCTTTTTTAATGTTATCAAATACCGCCACGACATCTTCAATCCGTTTTACTTTACGGAAATTAGAAATGTGAACGATGAGCTTTTCACCATGGGGGGCATATTTCCGTTTGATACAATAGTCGCGGTTTTCAAGGTACTCCGACATATTGATAAAATTCGGAACAACCGAGATCTTATTGTCGATCTTAAAATTTTTGAGTGTATCTTTTTTTAAACTTTCAGACACCGAGGTGATGGCATTACTGTGATTTAAGGAGAATCGAATGACCGGTTCAAAGGCCGGATCCCGTCCTACTAAGGTAATATCGGTACCATGCAAGGTAGTGACATAAGGTAAATGGATCTTTTTTGACTTTAAGATCTGTTGCGCCATATAAGCCACAGAAGCATGAGGAATGGCGTAATGCACATGCAAAATATCGAGTTGCTCATACATGGCTACATCCACAATTTTACTGGCCAATACACTTTCATAAGGCTGATATTCAAATAAAGGATAATCGTTCACACTAAATTCGTGAAAAAATAAATTCTCATTAAACAGATTTAAACGAAAAGGCTGACTGTAGGACATAAAATGCACCTTATGTCCTTTGTTTGCCAAGGCTATTCCTAGTTCTGTAGCTACTACTCCGCTTCCACCATAGGTTGGGAAGCATACCATTCCAATGTTCATAGATGGTAAATTTACGAATTTTAGGGGAGACAAATGTTAAGCTAAAATGAAAGACACTATCCCGATACTTATCGGAATCACTAATTACACTAAATAGCTAATTTAATACAAACATGAAATCTAAAAAAGCCACAGTCCCGATAGCCATCGGGATCACGGATAACGCAGATCTCTATGCCTAAAATTACACAGATGGATTTTTCTCTGCGAGAAAAATGGAATTCGCATTAACACTAATTATAATTAGTATCTTTTTTGATTAGTTGGACACGAATTACACTAATTTTCACGAATCGTTTCAAAGGATGAAGCTTTGTTTCATACTATTACAAACTTAATAAATTCATAAAATTCTGTTATTCATATGAATCAATCCCTAACTTTGCAGCTTGAATTATAAATTACATAGTATTAGTCCGGCGGACGATATTCTTTTAAAAGAAGGCAAACTTCTTCCTCTAATGGAAGAGTTTTATACCATTCAGGGTGAAGGATTTAATACCGGTAAAGCCGCTTATTTTATTCGTATTGGCGGTTGCGATGTGGGCTGTCATTGGTGCGATGTAAAGGAAAGTTGGGATGCGAATGTGCATCCGCTCACTCCTATTGATAAAATAATTGAGAATGTAATAGCCTATAAAGCCGATAGTGTGGTGGTTACCGGAGGTGAGCCTCTGATCTATAATCTGGATGAACTCACCAAACGTTTAAAAGAAAAAAATATTTCCACCTTTATTGAAACAAGTGGCGCTTACAAACTGAGTGGTAATTGGGACTGGATCTGTCTTTCCCCGAAAAAAACAATGGTCCCCATGCCAGATGTGTATTCAAAAGCCAATGAATTAAAGGTGATCATTTTTAATCAACACGATTTTAAATGGGCCGAAGAACAAGCAAATTTAGTTGGTAAGGACTGTTATTTGTATTTACAACCCGAGTGGAGTAAACATGCGGCATTACTACCTGATATCATTGAGTATGTAAAGACGAATCCCAAGTGGATGATCAGTTTACAGACACATAAGTATATGAATATTCCGTAGGGGTTTTTGACTCGCAACAATCCTGCTAGTTTCAACACAGAGACAACTGAGACACTGAGAGCACAGAGATTTAATGGTTTGCCGCTTACAGTAAAGACTTAGAGTTTCAACACAGAGACAACTGAGAGACGGAGAGCACAGAGATTTAATGGTTTGCGGTTTGCAGTTTGTTTCAAGTAAAGACTTAGAGTTTCAACACAGAGACAACCGAGATACTGAGATCACAGAGGTTAAAATATTTCCTTTTTTTTGAGATCTCTGATTTGTTTCGCGCAAACAATTTTGTAATCTGGGAATTGATGTTTCCAATTTACTTTGCGCCTACTGCTCCTGCCTACTGCTTACCGCCAACTAAATTCTTAGTGTTCCTCAGTGCCCTTAGTGTCTTAGTGGTTCTTCTTCCCTAAAAAAACTCATCACTGCCTCGTAATAGGCGCCTGCCACGTTAAACACCCGCTCATTGGCTTTGATGCCATAAATTTCTAGATCCGTTTTCATTAACTCAAACGATTCTTTCACATTATCCTGATACAAACTTTCACCATACACCATGGGTGAATTAATTTTCCGGCATAAAGCCAAATTACGGCAAAATACACCGGCACTAGGCGTTTTCAGACAATTGTCTCTAAGGTAATCGGCATCATTGGCTTTGGCTATGGGAATAGTTAGGATCTGATTAAAATTGTTTACCGTTTTAGAAGATAAAACTTCTGACTGATTTAACTGATCTGTGATCAGAAGTCTCACAAAATGCGCACGGGCATCACTTTTGTTTAAATTATCAGAGGTAAATCCTCCCCCTATAAAAGCCATGGTGAAATTTTTCTCTGTTTGTTTTTTCCAGGGGGCATTTTTTTCATCCACATTGTAATGCACAATTAAGGTGACATCCGGATGAAAAGCATTGATCTTAGCAGCACGGTTTCCAAGATCATAATCTCTGAAAAAATCCCAAAACAAATCGTAATTATTACAAGTCATTAGGTGTTTGTGTTTTTGAGGAGATAAGCTGCCATTGGCCTTCAAACTATCTAAAGTTCTTTTCCGATGGTTTTTGATCCATTCCGTATACGTGCAATCAAAGGAGGTATGATCTGCTTTCCCTCTGGTAATAAACACTTCAGCGCCCTGTTCTTGTAAACGGTTCTTTAAAATATGAACGGTATTAAACGTTAATTGACTTTCAAATAAAAGTACCGTGTCTTTTTCACCTTTTGCATTAATCGTTTCAAAATGCAAAAATTTTTGTTCGGAAGCTGCTTCTTTTAAACTGGTAGAAAAGTGTCCGGCCTCCAATGCAATGCGGCGACCCTTTAAGGGTAAGTCATTTGAATTTTTATCAAATGTGGGTTTTGTTTGAACGGACTGTAGTAAACTATCGCATGTTTGTTTACTGTACTTTTTTAGTCCTTTGCTCTGTACTAGTTGTTGTTGTTGTTTTAAGGAGCTGTGCTTAAAAAACTCAGAAAGGGCTTTCAGTTCAGAGGTAAATACCACAAAATCTTTTTTACCGGCGGCATTCGTTAGAAATAAGGCATCGTTTTCAAATTTTACCCGGCCATTTAATGAACCATTAAAATTTAAATAGGTATTAAATCGTTGACGACATTCCTGAATGGTTTGAGCCTGACTAGTATAAACAAAGAATAAAAGAAGAAGTAACCTGAATTTCATTGCATAAAATTACTGAAAGCCTGAGTTTAATTTTGTAAATTTCAAATTATTATCAGAGGCAGTATGTTAACAGAAGATCAGATCAGTAAAATTTTTAAACGCGAATTAGTTTACCATACATCGCGCTCCGGCGGCAAGGGTGGGCAAAATGTAAACAAGGTGGAAACCAAGGTGGAACTGGATTTTGATGTGCAGGCCTCTGAGGTCTTAACAGATCATCAAAAAAAACTGATCCTTTCACGTTATCCAGATTTCATAGAAGCTTCTGTCATTCAGATCATTGGAAATATTCACCGCTCTCAATTGGAGAATAAAGAAGAAGCGCGTAAAAAATTGGTCGTCCTCATTAATAAACTACTTCGGCCAATTAAAAAAAGAGTAAAGACAAAACCAGGAAAGGCTGCTAAGGAAAAGAAACTCAAAACAAAGAAGTTAAGAGGTGAGAAAAAAGTATTAAGAAAAAAAATCCGTTTTGAATAAGAGAAATTTTCATGAGAAATAAATACCTACTATTATTTCATTTATTAATTCTTCTTAGCCTTCTGGTTTGGAATGTTTGGATCTACTCCCATCGAAATGAAGGTTTTGCTTACAAAGAATTTCTTTCTTACAACTCACTTTATTATCCTTCAAATCAGCCGATATTAAAAAATTTAATATTACTAAATAAGGACAGTGCCCGATTACAGTTCTCAAATATTAGTATGGGTGAAGAAGTTCTAAGTAACTTCGACGTCCTTTTAAGTGAAGGCAAAAAACATTACAGCCTTCCTTTCGCAAATGCAGATTTTGGCATAGATTATACTTCTGCTAGTACCTTCAAACAAATGGGCAGTGAAAGACCCGCAAGCTTGGAATTGTTTTATTCAAGTATACCTTTTGGAAATTTTAAAAGCTATGATCTTAGTTTTTGGCAGTATAGTTCATTGGATGAGAAAAATGAATTGATTGCCGCGGAAAAAATTATTTCCGCTAATACAGGCTTAACTAAAACAGAAACAGATCTTGAAAAGATTCAAAAGATCGGAGCATATTTGATAAAGACACTCAACAATTCAAGAGGTCTGCCAATCGATTCGATGGACCAATTCAGTCCCTTAAAACGGTATAAGTATGCAATTTCGAATAGATCAAAAATTTGGTGTGGCGATTTTGCAAGTATTTTAGCCTTGTTCCTTAAAAGCGAAGGCATTCATAGCCGATTAGTATGTACAGAGGGTGAATTAGGAGATTTAACACTTGGCGGCCATAGTATGAATGAGGTTTATGTTAAAGAACTTAAGAAATGGATTCTGGTGGATCTTACTTCCAAAGGCCTTTTATTTCACTATCAGGGAAATTACCTGAACACCATTGACCTATATTCACTGCATCAAAATCAGGTACAAACTATAGAAGTGACGAGTCTTGTGGGAGACAGTCTCAAAACCATTGATTATGAGAATTTCAGGGCATTTTATTCCGATTATTTTACATCAGGTACTCCGTTTATTTATTATTTTAAATCACAATTTAATTCACAGAACTTTTCATTTTGCCAAAAATGGAAACGTTATTTTTATCCTTCTCCCACATTTGCAAGTTATTCAGGCACAATAGAAACAAACAACTTTAAGTTCTATACCAAACAAACAGCCTTTATCTTTTTATGCCTGTATTTGCTTTACTGCTTGTTTTTATTAACATTGAAGTAGATCTCGACACCTAAATAAACCATTTTTTGTATTCTTAATTTGAAGCATTTAACACAACTAAAACTTATTTTTTTCGTGCTGCTGTCTATTCTTCTTCTTGTTTGAAAGATGTATTGGTATTGAGCTGGCAGCAAAGTTCTTTGTGAAGGATCATTTTTTAAGACAACCTTACAAAATCTAATCCCGATAGCAAACACGAAGGATTATCCGCACTCCGAAGGAGTGAATTGGACTAAGACAGTAGTTCTCTATGTAGATGGCTTCTACCGTCTAATTCGATTGCACCATAACGAATAACATAGAAATGATGGTACTAATTTTGCTCGAATTTATATTATAAAGGATATACTTTTTAGAACCTATGCCGAAACAACAGAAACAACTAAAATTGGTATTCAATATCAAACATATTTCAAATAAGTTATTTGCTCGGATTTGTAAGTTGACTTGCGCTATTTCAGGCGCTAGCGACATTTTTTAAACCAAAAAATAAAAATTTGGAAGATTTATGCACAAGAATGAACTGCGCCGGATAAATGAACTGAGTTTATGAACAATAAATTACTTTCATAATCGTTAAAAGAGTGCAAAACATTAAAAAAAATCGCTTAAATTAGGTGCAAATTATGCAAAAAACCCTTGTCCTTTTTCTGCTTCTAAGTATGGGTCTTCAGGCTCAAACGCGCAAATACAGTAATGAGTTTTTAAACATTGGTGTTGGTGCAAGGGCACTTGGTATGGGTAATGCCAATGTTACCTCGGTGGAGGGCGTTTATTCAGGTTACTGGAATCCGGCAGGATTACTCAAGCAAAAAAACGATATTGAGATTGGTTTAATGCATGCTGAATATTTTGCCGGTATTGCCAAATATGACTACATAGGAGTATCTAAACGCATTGATTCGAACAGTGTGGCTGGCATCACTATTTTGCGTTTTGGTGTCGATAATATTCCGAATACTCTCGATTTAGTGGATGCCAATGGTAATATCGACTACAACCGGGTGAGCACTTTTAATGCGGTTGATTTTGCAACTTTAGTGAGTTATGCGCGTGTTTTGCCCAAGTTAAAAGGAGTTGAAATTGGTGGTAATTTTAAAATTATCAGACGCAAATTGGGTGATTTTGGTGGTGCCTGGGGTTTTGGATTAGATCTGGGCGCTAAATACACCGTCAAAAAATGGGCCTTTGCTGCCATGGGTCGCGATATTACCGGCACATTCAATGCCTGGTCGTATTCATTAGACCAGAAAGAAATAGCCACTTTGCAACAAACCGGCAATGAAATACCGTCTTCATCTTTAGAGGTAACTACGCCAAAATTGATACTGGGAGTTTCGCGAAAAGACTTGTTTTGGAAAGACAGGATCTCTGTATTAGGAGAGGTGAATTTTATAAACACATTTGATGGGATGCGTAATACCATTGTTAAATCAGAGATTTGGAGCATGGAGCCGGCCATTGGATTAGAGATAGGTTACAAGGGCTTTATTTTTCTCAGAGGCGGTTTAGGCAATATTCAAAAAGAACTGAACGATCGTGCTACGGTCTATATTACCACCGTTCAGCCAAATTTTGGTGTTGGGGTCAAGTATAAGATCTTTACCTTCGATTACGCTTTAACCGATATTGGAGACCGATCTGTGGCATTATATTCAAATATTTTTTCATTAAAAGTTGATATCAATAAACGAATGAACAAGTGAGACACTTACTTTTATTCATCTTATTTATTTTTTCCATTGTTGCCCTAAACGCTCAAAAATATGGCAATGAGTGGATCAATTTTTCTCAATCCTACCATAAGATCGCTATTGCCAAGGCAGGTGTATACCGTATTGATTCTCTAACCCTTTCGCAATACTATGATTTAAGTGCAATTAATCCACAAAACTTCCGGCTTTTTATTAAAGGCAAAGAACAGCATGTTTATATAAAGGGCGAATCGGACGGAGAATTTAACAGCAGCGATTATTTAGAATTTTACGCGGAACCTTTTATGGGTGATTTAGATTCAAGTGTTTATACGAACATTAAATACACACCAAATCCATATCTTTCTTTGTATAGCGATACCCTCTATGCCTTTTTAACCTTAAGTTCGGGATCAAGTAACAAACGTTATGTACTTGAAACAGATACCAATTCTGCTGCCTATGCTCAAGCAGATCATTTTTATGCAGAAAAAATTTCAACTCAAAATGTGCAGTATAATGACGTGGCCGAATACAGTAGTTATGGCGTTAGCGATCCGCATCTCACTCAGGCCGAGGGAAAAGGTTATCCGGTCAATAAAGGGACTTCCTACTCCTATCCTATCACCTCTTTTAATACCTATACCAGCAGTCCAAAACCTTTTTTTGTCAGACTAAATTATTCCGGTTCCAGTATTGCCAATACGTATAGTCCCGATCATCAAATTCAAACTTATTATACCGATCAAACGAATGCTTTAGTGCTATTAAAGGATACCAGTTTTAACGGGTATGCTCCCATTCAACAAAGTTTTACAATCAATGCACAAAATTTAAGTAATAACATCGGTATTACACTTTCCTCCATCAATAATCCCAGCTTTGTTAAATCTAATTTAACCAATTGGCATTATGTCTATTATTTTTATCCACATCATTTAGACCTGAATAATCAGCCCTTAATGAAATTATGGGTGGATAATAGCGGCAGCTCCACCAAGAATTTTTACAATTTTTCTTCCTTTGGATTTGGATCATCCACCAATGTCTTGTTATATGACCTCACTAACGGTCGTCGAATAAACACGGTCATAAATGGAACCAAAGTAAGAGCAGTGATACCGGATGCTCCCGGCGGAAGAAAATTATGTGTGATGGTGCCTGAAAATGATACCATTGTGGTAAAAAAGCTGGTAAAAGTAAATGGTACCGGCAGTTTTAGAAATTATGGAAGCATCAATGCTGCTAATCCCTATGTGATCATTTCAAACCAACGCCTAAAAAGTTCATCTGCCGATTACAAGGCCTACCGTGAATCGCCACAGGGTGGAAGTTATAATGTGATTGATGCGGACATTGATCTTTTGTATGAACAGTTTTCGTACGGCGTGCGAAACCATCCTTTGGCAATCATCCGTTTTCTTAAATTTTTAAATGACACCTTGCCAACTCATCCACGCTATGTGTTTTTAATTGGTAAAGCCTTGTCCTATGATAATGCCTTGCCAGGCAGTTTTCCGGATCAGAATCTTATTCCAACCATTGGTGTTCCCGGCAGCGACAATCTCTTTACTGCTCAGCTAAGTGGAAATTCAGGCTTATCCTATTATCCTGAAATTCCAATTGGTCGATTAGCAGCCATCACCAATAGTGAAGTAACCGATTATCTAAATAAGGTGAAAGAAAAAGAAAGTGCGCCAAAAGCTGATTGGCAAAAGCGTGTTTTGCATTTTATTGGAGGGGATGATGAAAGCTTATCAAACACCCTAACTTCATATATGAATGTTTACAAAGACATTATCACAGACACGTTATTTGGCGCAGAAGTTTTGAGTTTTAAAAAAACCACTACTGCTCCTATTCAAATTAATATTAGCGATAGTATACGTTCGGTAATTAATAATGGAGCGGCGCTCATTAATATTTTTGGACACGGTTCTTCAAATGGATTCGATCAGGCGATTGATAATCCTAATTTATACCAGAATGTCGGCAGGTATCCATTTTTTATTGCAAATTCATGTTACTCGGGCGATATTCACGAATACAATACACGCTCTGTAAGTGAGAATTTTGTTATAGCCAAACAAAAAGGCAGTGTTGGTTTTTTGGCAACCACCTCTTATGGTTTTGATTATTCTCTAAATAATTTTACGAATGGATTTTACAAAGCCCTCTCACAAACGCATTATAATTCGGGGGTGGGCGACATGATCAAGGAAAGTGCTTTTCAAAATAATTTAAACGGCGATATTCTGACTAAAATTACGGCATTGGATATGACCTTGTGCGGCGATCCTGCCATCACCATTAGTAATGGAATGTTACCCGATTATCAGATCTATGATAAGGATGTTTCATTTGATCTGAAGAAGTATACCGATTCCATTGGCATTGTGATGCGTTATAAAAACACAGACAAAGCTATTCGGGATTCTATTTGGTTAAAAATTGAACGCTTTTTTCCAAACGGTGATACAACGGCAATTGTTAAGACAATCAAGGCACCATTCTTTAAAGATAGTTGCAAAGTTTTTCTGGCCATTGATTTCAGCCGGGGCATTGGTTTAAATAAATTCCGGATAGAAATAGATCACAATAATAAGGTCATTGAATCTTTTGAGTCCAATAACCGGACCTCCTTAATTGATCTTTTTGTTCCCGGTGGTGACATTGCACCGGTATATCCTTACAAATTTGCAATCATTCCAAAAACAACTACTCTTAGTTTAAAAGCCTCTACAACAGATCCCTTTGCACCGGCTACCACTTATCGTTTTGAATTAGACACCAACGATACGTTTAAAAGTCTTTTATCATCTACCTTAATCACCAGTACCGGAGGAGTGATTGAGTGGAAGGTGAATTTACCCTATGCCGACAGCACTGTTTATTATTGGCGGGTAAGTCGCGATAGTATTTCGCCGGAAAAAACTTTTGCCTGGCGCGAAACTTCTTTTCAAACCGTTGGAACTAAAAACGGTTGGGGACAAGCGCATTTTCATCAGTTCAAAAATGACGCCTACCAGTATGTTAAACATCAAAAGTCATTGAGAAAATTTATTTTTCAAAATAACAAACACGCCATCCTTTCACGCAACGGTATCCATCCTTATCTTCATTTGTCGGCTATGAATTATTTTTTCGATACACAATTAAAAGATGGCTGGTCTTGTGCCTTTAATGGTTGGAATTTTGCTGTATTCGATTCAATTACAGGTTTGCCTCAAGAGGCACGAAGTTTAAATTACCCGCTCACAGGTTTAGGACCATATAATAACTGCGTTAAAAATGGATCGCGTTATGCATTTTCTTTTGGCACATTGGGAGATTGCACATTTCCTCCCACATTTATGACAGATATAGAAAATTTTATTAATTCTATCGCTCCTAATAATTATGTTTTAGCTTACACACAAGGATTATCAGCTCCTAATTACTGTCAAACGAGCAGTTATAGTAACTCCCTCTATACTGCTTTTGAAAGTATTGGTGCTAAAAATATTCGTACGACACCCGACACTGTTGCCTATGCCATGTTTGGAAGAAAAGGCATGAGCGCCGGGCAAGCGCATGTTATTATTGGTGCCAATAAATCATCTATTTTATATTTAGAGGACACCATAACAACTGCCTGGAAAAATGGATATATAGCTTCTGAACCTATTGGTCCTTCTAATAAGTGGAATAGCTTACACTGGAGGGTGCAAAGTCTTGATGCCAACCCGGGTGATACCACTATCGTGAAAGTACTAGGTATAAAACACAATGGACAAATTGATACTCTCGCCAGTTTCAGTCAGGATAGCAGTGATGTGTTTGACTTAGGAAATTATGTGGATGCTAAAAACTATCCATTTTTGAAACTGGTTGCTTTTATGTATGATAACGTTCACCGAACCTCGCCTCAGTTAAAACGCTGGCAGGTATTGTACGATGAAGCTCCTGAATGTGCTATTAATCCATTAAAAGGATTTGCAAGTATCAACGACACTTTACAAGAAGGAGATCAGGTAACATTTCGTTTTCCAATTGAAAATATTGGCATGACAGACTTCAAAGATAGTTTAGTGGTGACCTATTGGGTAGAAAATAACGAGCGGGTAAAAATTGCTCTGCCTCAGTCCTTAAAAGTGCCGCCGTTTAAACCAGGAGATTTGATCGTTGATACCATAAAACTGAATACTTATCAGTTTAAAGGAACAAATGTGCTTTGGATCCATGTTAACCCCATTCAAAATAGTCGCTACCAATTAGAACAAGAATCATTTAATAATATAGGACGTTATCCTTTTAATGTTTACAAAGATGTCACGAATCCCTTACTGGATGTCACTTTTGACGGAGTACGTATTTTAAACGGTGATCTGGTGTCTTCTAAACCCAACATTTTAGTAACACTGAAGGATGAAAATAAATTTCTGGCTTTGAATGATACCGGTGCTTTTACCATTCGTTTAAGCAAACCTGATCAAACATCTGAACGGATCTATTTTGGACAACAATTAGAGTTTACGCCGGCTAAATTACCTAAGAACTCTTGTAGCATTAATTACCGTCCGGCTTTTGCAGTAGATGGAAAGTATGCTTTAACAGTGCAAGCCAGTGACCGAACTAACAATGCATCTGCTGCAAGAGCTTATCACATAGAATTTGAGGTGATGACCAAACCAAGTATCACGCAAATCTTAAATTACCCGAATCCATTTACCACCAGCACTCGTTTTGTGTTTACTTTAACGGGAAATGAAATTCCGGAAGTCTTTACGATTCAGATCATGACGGTGACCGGTAAACTGGTAAGAGAGATCACCCGCGCCGAATTAGGGAACATTCACATTGGTAGAAACATTACCGAATATGCCTGGGATGGCCGGGATACCTATGGTGATCGTTTGGCAAACGGAGTGTATTTGTATCGAGTACTGACTAAATTAAATGGTGAGAACATTGAAAAGAAGGCCAGTGGGGCTGATAATTATTTTACGAAGGAATTTGGTAAGATGGTGTTGATGCGGTAGTGTTTGTCTATTTTCAACACAGAGACTCGGAGGCACTGGGGGCACGGAGATATGTTTCGCGCAAAGACGCAAAGGACGCAGAGAATGATGGAACGCAGATTATTTTCAACACAAAGGCACTGAGTTTGATGGAACGCTGATGACGCAGAAAGGGATGATTTGCGCAGATTATTTTCAACACAGAGACTCGGAGGCACTGAGAGCACGGAGTTTTGTTTCGCGCAGAGCTCGCAAAGAACGCAAATTTACCTAATGTATATGTACTTTCGTGTAATTAGTGAAATTAGTGTCTTTCCTTTTTTATTAGAATACAGATGACGGGTAAAGGGATGATTTACGCGGATAATTTTCAACAAATAGGTTCTTGGGCATTAAGATGTATTTCACGCGAAGACGCAAAGGACGCAGAGAATGATGGAACGCAGATTTTTTTCAACACAAAGGCACTGAGTTTGATGGAACGCTGATGACGCGGAAAGGGATGATTTACGCAGATTATTTTCAACACAGAACTTGTCCCGATTCTTCGGGAGGCACAGGGGCACTGAGATATGTTTCGCGCAAAGACGCAAAGGACGCAGAGAGGTATGATTTATGATTATTTTCTTTGTGTCCGATAGCAATCGAACCTCTGTGAAAACTTCGTGACCTTTGTGTTTAAAAGAAGCGGAATGCTCAAGTTTTTTCATGCGAAAACTCCTCAATAGCTCTCAAAAACAGCAAATTATTGTTATTTTTGCCGCTTATGAATGCCACAAAAAAAGTAACAGGTCCACTTGTAAAAAACCCAAAAACGAGTTATGAAAAATTCGAAAATTGGGCGGCTAAAAACGACAGCAACATCTTTTTGTTTTTAATGCTGTTTTGCCTTTTTCTTACTTTTATATCATTTAATGCCCGTATCTCTGAAGCCCATGACGACGCTCTTTATTTAGAAGGCGGCTGGCGCTACATCAATGAATTTCCTGATTATTTTTACACACAAAATGCTCCACTCTACCCGCTTTTTCTCGCCCTTCTCATTAAGGTATTTGGATTTAAACTCATTCTCTTTAAACTTTTTTCATCCATCTTTAATCTCTTAGGTTTCGCTTTATTTTATAAAGCCTTAAAGGGTAGAATTCCGGCCGTGGTATTTATTCCGGTCGTGATCTTTCAGGCAGTGAACCATCTCATTATTTATTATGCTTCGATGACCTTTACAGAAGCTTTTTATTTTTTTCTACAAGGTTTATTCTTCTTTTATGCTGTTAAAGTAGTAGAGACTCTTAACAAAGACGGTGTTCAGTTAAAGGCCCAATTAAAAATCTGGATTCTATTTGGCTTAAGTATGTTCTTGATCAGCACCGCCAAAAGTTCGGCCATTGTGGTCATTCCGGCAGTGGTCTTGTTCTTCTTTTTGGAAAAAAATTACAAAGCCTTGGGACTTTCAATGGCTGCTTATTTAACTTTTAAAATTCCATATGAGGTCATTGTAAAATTGGTTTGGCATGCACAAAATCAATTTAAAGGACAAAGTAAAATTTTATTACAAAAAGATCCTTACGATAAATCCTTAGGAGATGAAGATCTGGGTGGATTCGTAACGCGTTTTATTGAAAACTGTAATTTGGCTTTTAGTAAACGCTTTTATCAGTTATTAGGTTGGCGTGATGAAGGTTCTTTTGAAGTGTATGGTCTGATTACTATTATTAGTATAGCCTTTGCGCTTTATGGATTCTGGAAGCTGTTTAAAGGAAATAACAAGGTGATGACGCTTATTGCTCTGTTTACCGGCGCTCAATTGGTTTTATCGTTTGTGATCCTTCAAACTAAATGGGATCAGCCACGTATTACCCTCGTATGCATGCCGGTTTTATTGATCTTGATGTTATATGCCTTGTATAGTTTTACCAATAAACCCGGTTTTGGTCAAACCATTTATTTTGTGATGGCATTTTTAATGATAGGTTCTGTGAGCCTTTCCTCTCTCAAACGCGGATTTAAAAATCTACCCATTATTCAAAAAAATTTAAAGGGCGATAAATATTTTGGTTACACTCAGGACTGGCAGAATTTTTTAAAATGCAGTGAATGGTGTGCCGATAGTCTGGATGCCAATGCCTTTGTAGCGAGTCGTAAAGCACCAATGAGTTTTGTGTATGGAAAAGGTAAAAAGTTTTTCCCAATTTACAGCGTGGTTCATAGAGATACCAGCACCAAAATGTCGAATCCCGATAGTGCTTTGGTCTACTTTCAAAAGAATAAAGTGACTCATGTGATGTTGGCTAGTTTACGGGCAAATCCAAAAGATCCGGCCATGGGCATCATCAATACGGTGCATCACATCATGTATCCCATTATGGAAAAGTATCCACAGAAATTACGATTGGTACATACCGAAGGGATGAATGAAAATACAGAGGTATATGAAATTCTTTATTCCAAATAAATTATAGATCCTAGCTAAATTGTAAATCCATCCATTGTAAATTGTAAATCAAAAAATGTCTTTTAGTATTAAACTCGGTAATTTTCTCTACAAACATGCTTTTGTTTTATACAAACCCATGTATACCCTGTTTAAGAATAAACAAGATAAATTTGAGATTGAATTGCTTAGAAAACACATTCATTCAGGTGATACGGTTCTGGATATAGGTGCCAACATTGGGTATTATGCGGAGATCCTTTCTACTATTGTTGGAGAAAAAGGAATGGTTCATTGTTTTGAACCCGATAAAACCAATTTTGAGTATTTGAAAGCAGCTACCGGCTCAAAACATAATATTATTATCAATAACAAAGCGGTTGGTCCGAAGACTGAAAAATTAAAGATCTATACCTCTAAAAATTTAAATGTCGATCACCGTACTTATAAAACGGAAGAATACGATCAGGAAATAGAGATCGATGCCGTGAGTGTTGATGATTATGTGCAAAGTCATGCTGAACTTGTTTCAGCATCTGTAGCAAAATCGGCTGAGACCCTGAAACGAGTTCAGGGTGAAAGTGGTAGGGATTCCTTCAAGGTCAACTTCATCAAAATGGACATACAAGGTTTTGAAATGCAAGCCTTATTGGGAATGAAAGAAACCTTAAAAAATAATCCGGATGTAAAACTGATCTCTGAATTCTGGCCATATGGCTTAAGAAAAGCGGGAAGTTCCGTCTCGGCTTATTATTCATCCTTAACTGAACTAGGATTTACTTGTTATCTATTAGAAACAAAAAATCTCAAAAAATTAAGTGCACAGGAAGTACAGGCTTTAGAAGCATTAGGAGAAGAATCTTATTTTAATATTTTTGCGACTAGAAGCGATGTTTAAAAAATATACCATAGCATTTGATCTGGACGATCCTCGGGCGACTATGAAGCACAAAGAGATCATCTTAGAAAAACCCTATTTAAAACGCTGGTATCAGGATTTTTACGAGGTGTTCATTAAAGAGTCGCGAAAGATCAAAGGCGGAAAATATTTAGAAATCGGCTCCGGTGGTGGATTTCTGAAAGAAGTATTTCCGGAGGTCATCACATCAGATATTTTAAATTTACCGGGCGTAGATCAGGTTTTTTCTGCAGAAGAGTTACCCTTCAAGGAAAATGAACTGGCAAGTATTATGATGCTGAATGTGTTTCATCACATTCCAAAACCCTATTTATTTTTAAAAGAAGCTGAACGCACGCTAATTAAAGGTGGAAAGATCATCATGATAGAACCCGCTAACTCTGCATTAGGACGATTTATTTACAAACGTTTTCACCACGAACCTTTTGATGAAACAGGCGGAAGGGAGATTCAGGCCGGAAATCCTTTATCCAACAGTAATCAGGCTTTGCCATATATTTATTTTGAAAGAGATCTGGACGTATTTAAAAAGGAATTTCCTCAATTAAAGATCAGCAGCATAAAATACCATAGTCCCTTTTCCTATGTGATCAGTGGGGGCGTTTC
>JAULBX010027219.1:0-39907 GCA_032358255.1 Heterotrichella gracilis
AAAACATCCTGGGCATTGAAGTGCCACCCCCATTTTCGCCCATTAAAACCTTACTCGATTACGTGGCTCCCACTGTAATTGGTTGGTATAAAGTTACATGCATCCCAGCAATGCAGCCAGTTTAGCAGTCAGTCTTGCGCGCCCGGCGCCAAGGGGTCCAGTCTTAGCATTAATTTAGTATCCTGGTGGCGTGTTCAAGAACTGGATGGCCTGGAATCCATCCAAGATGGACCTGGTGGGGGCAGGTGCGGAGGGGGGTACTAGGGTTATGGCGCAGGGTTACTAGGGTCCTGGCGCGGGGATGCTAGGGTTCTGGTGCGGGGTTTTTGAGGTCAGCGATTGCTATTTTCTGGCGTACATATGGAAACGCGTGTGAGGGTTTGCCAGTATTAATGTGGCTCCTGCCCATGCCTGCGATCCCATGGCTCCTATCAGGCACTGGTTAGGGTTTAGGGGTCAGGGTTTCAAGGCGCTCTCGGGTTGTGTGCTGGTGTTTGGCCCGCCTACTGCCAATGTTCCCTTGCTTTGCCTGACCAATGTCGCTGTACCGTGCCTTACCATGCAGCCAATGCTGCTATTATTCCCTAGGCTAATGAGTGCACCCTTTCATTTCTTTCAGGCACTCCAGCAGAGTGATGTGCTTGTGGTTGATGGCTGGCTCCTGGCCCACTATGACTCCAGCCCGGCCTGATTGCTGCCACTGTATCTACATATACTGTGGGATACCATCTTGGTTGTCAATGGTGGTATCATTCCCTTGACTGACGCATGCAATCGCCCCTTTTCGCAGGCGCTCCAGCAGGGTGGTGTGCTTGTGTTTGACGGCAGGCGCCTGCTGCTGGCCCACTATGACCCCAGCACAGGCTCCCATGCCGACTTTGACGAGGTGCTCAAGCTGGCCACGCAGCCCCCCAAGCCATAAACCCTAGCTTAGGGTATGGAGATGCACCTGTCGACTTTTCACACAGTAGTGAAGGTGGCCTCGCAGCACTCCAAACCCTAGCTTAGGGTACGAAGACGGGCATGTGCGGACTTGTGGCTGGGCATCGGCCCTGGATGGGGGGCGGCGGGGCTGGTTTGCGTCATGCGAGGAAGGGCTGTGGGGGGATGTGGTGGAGGTGCAGAGTGATGGGAGGCGGGCGGTGTCTTATGCCATGCTGTGGCCTCGGCGCGCAGCTGCCAGATATGATGCCCTGCTGCCAAATGCGTGGAGACACGCACGTGGCGGGGCTGACCCACAGGCAGCTGCTGATTGCTGGGCCCAGCGTGGCGGGGCCACTTGCCTTGACCCCCCTCTTCGCACCTCGTTGAAGGAAATGGAAGAAGATGTGCAGCTTACGGGCACACGTGTGCCAGGTAGTTGCAATTATGGACTTTTGTGATAAGGTGGTTGTTGTACTAAAGGTAGGGGCACACGGTGTTATACTATGGTGGCCACACGCCCTGGACTATCAGGACTTGCCCTGTCTTCAGGGTTTAGGGTTTAGCAGCGCCCAGGGGTCAGCCCGGGGGTTTGACCATATGGGCCAAACCTCTGTCAAGACAGCTGCTTATAACTGTTGCGAAGGTTATAGGCTGTATGTGGACAATAAAATGGAAGTAATATCATTCAGGGTTGGATTCTCCGAAGCCATAGCATTGCAGTTGGGAAATTCAGTTGATGTTTTGTGTGTATGCTATATTCGATCACTGTTGCTTAGTGGTACCTGGAATAAACATGCTCTGCACCTGGCGCTGTTGCGCGTTTATCTGTAGCACCGTCGGCTTCAACCTGTACACTAACTGGGATGGTACCAAAGGTACACTACTTTTCACAGGTGGTTCTTTTGTCAACTTTGTCACCCTGTTGCCCCGCAAATTGCAAGGAAGAGGGTGTAACGTTGATACCCTGTTCAAAACTGACGCCACCACCACCTGCCCCTGATCCTTGGCTTCAAACACCACTTGCTGCCTGGAACCCTGCTAGGTTTGTCACGGAATCGTGACAGGTGGCAACGCCCTTGAAACCGCGAGGGTGCACCAATCTGACCAGTGGGGTTCTGCTGCTGTGCCACCAGCTGTTGCTGCACAGAAGCAGACGGCCGGCCAACACAAGTCCCTTAATAAGGGCAGGCCTCCGTATGAACCATCACCGCCCCACACAGGCCAGCCATGCACTGTGGCAGGCTGCCAGCCAAGCACTGGAGGCCTCCACCTCACAGGCTCGGTGTGGGAACTGCACCCGCCAGTTATGCACTGTGCGTTGGCTGTCACATGGGCGTGGGCAGCTGATGTTCCAGCCAGGACACCTCTGGGCCAGAGAATGCAAGCTGTGACCTTGTGCCACAGGAGCTGTATTGTAACGACAAATCAGCAGGTGATCCACCGAGCTATGGTGTGTAGTTGAGCTGTTTGTCGTTACAGTTCTCAGTGTGCAAACTAGTACAAGGTAAAAAGAAAGCTACATGTGTCCAGATCTGTTGGACACCATCTGACACAAAACTGACTGTCGCAAGCGCACGGTGTTCATGACACAAACTGAGTATCAAATGCGCAGGGTGTTCATGACCTGGGGTGGCTGCCGCAACGCTGGATGTTGACAAATTGGCCTGTGCTATTGGCTGATGCTGCTGCAAAAGCCTCGCTCCATTGGTATAGCTCTCCTGCGAGCTCAAAGTTGCTGACAGGCCTCTGTTCCGCCATGCTTCTGGAGGATTGCTTAATCATTCCTTTCTGGTTCTCATCCATGCATGCAAGGCCGGGGTTGCCCTTCGCCCCCAGTTTCCCGAAAAGGAGATCGCCTTACACCCCTCGCAGCTGCAGGCATGCATACAAGCCTTTCAGGACATGGGTTTGCACTTCATGCAACTCCAAGGACAGCACACATGCAACAGCACGAAGGTGACGCGCCTCCTGCCACACGGCGCAGCCCAACTCCCAGTGTCCCTGGGCTTACAACCACCATAGCCCAGCTCATGCATAAGTGGAGAGGCCGATGCGCACCGGACCATGCCCACTATATGCCATGCCATGGAAAGCGAACATGCCACGGTAGTTGAGTGGGTAGTGCCTCCCTATACACGTGACAGCACAGGCATTGATTGCATAAAGAGTGTCAGTGCATAGCCGTGAACAGGCTATGACCACCGTGCTGCTTGTACATTTGAGTAGCGTCGCACCTTGCCAACTATGTGCAGGGCGGTGACGAAAAGGATGTATAGCCCGCTCATAATCAGCACCGCAACCTGCAACAGAGAGCAAGTAAAGACCTTGCATAAGGGCACAATACATGGCTCAAGACCACTCACAAAGCTCAAGTCAAGGGGCTTGGGTCAAGGCTTGCACACGACTGCCATCAGCGCAGCGCACCCAAACCAGCCTTACCGGTGAGATCTTAAGCCCTGGAGAGTCGTCAGTGTAGAATTGCATCACACCTTGCTGGATGCTCTTTGCCCCCGTGCTCCTTCCTGTGGGAACCAAGCAAAAAGGTGACTGATGGGCCCAAACATCACCTTCAGCACCCCTCATACAGAATAACATATGGATGCATCGATGAAGAGCCCACCGTACTTCACACCCACACATCTTCCGTACTCAGCACAACTTGTTCTTTCCATCCAAGCAGCATAGTCCTTACGATGCAAGCAGTTCCCACCAGCCAAGCACCCATCCCATACCTGGTCTCCTCCGCATGGCACCAGCTGCGCCCACTGGCCCCACCCTTGTGGGTGCTCCAGCCGCAGCCGATGCACCACGAGGCACGATGGTGCTCGCCTGGCTCGCTGAACCCTTCGCCATCGCAGGCAGGCGCTGATCTCCTTCACTAGGGGAGGGTTCTCTGATGTGCCTGGTTCTTGGAACAATGGGAATGCCGGTTGCAACAGGAAGTGACGATGGAAGCAGGGGATGAAAAGACTGGTGGAGCAGCGACTTTCTTTCACTGGATTCAGCTTGGTTCTGCTGCCAAAGCAGGTTGATCGCCCTTAAATTGGGCACAAACGTTTCACAAGCAACTTTTCTAGGCAACTCGACACCCCCGTTCCACGGCATTTCAGACGCGTCCCTTGCGTATATTTCGTGTATCTTCCTGCCAGCCAAAAAGGTGCGCATGCGACCCATCTTGTTCTCATTCACAAGTGCAGAACCCCTCTTGTTGGCAGGAATAAGCCCTTCTATTACGTTGAAACTGAATCGAACGGTTCCCTGGGCGTCACGCAGCACATGCATGCGCCTTTGACGTGGACAGGTGAGATGGCGGTGGCGGTGTCGGAGAGTTAGCCCTGCTCCAGTGGAGATGGTGGCACGTTTATTCAGCTCATGACCCAGAAAAGCAAGATTTCTTTGGGCTGGTAGCCACTGCAGTACCAGTGGTGCCGAGCGATGCAAGGCCGAAGCACACAGGTTAGAATGCCATCGCCATCCACCACTGCAGTTTTGGTGACAGCAGCGGCCTCGGTCCCAGCTGTGCTGGCAATCTGGTGGGCTTGGAACCACTTTACAACTGCCGTACCACCACAGGTAAGGGACAACAACAGGCTTTGCCCTTTTTTTACCAGATATTTTTCAAGGCATGCTCCTCAAGGTTGCCAAAAATGCCATGCAGCACAATGCCATGCATGCTGCTCGTTCTTGTGCTAGCACGCAGGACACTTTCTCTTCCAAGCACGCAGTAACGCCGTTGAAACTGTCCTTGCCGCAGTACCAATACCGACCAGGGACCATCTCTGGGTGGTTTGCAAAACAGTTGGCCAAGCATGCAAAGAGACGGCGAAGTAAGTTTGCACTCGCAATCGGAGCAAGTATCGTTGAAAGTAAACAACGTGTTCACGACCACTGTTATTGTATCCTTACAAGGAAAACGCCTTGCAAGTGACCCACGTTGTTGTGCACACTCGCAGAAAGGCACCCTGTGCGTGTCTACCTGGATGGCTGCTTCGATGTCATGCACTATGGCCATGCCAACGCCTTGCGCCAGGTGGGTACAGGGCAGGGGTTGGTATGGTTGGTGTCAATAGTGTGGCAGCCGTTGCGCACACCACCCGCACAACAGCTGGGTTGCCGCTGTTGAAGCAGTTGACAATGCGAGCTACCCAGCTAAACAGATGCACAAGCTGGGATGACTGGGCTGCCAGGCATTGGGAACCTCCACTCTGCATTGTACTTTGGTCCATGGTGCATACACAGCCCTTGCTCATCTGGCTGCCTTGGGTGGCCTCATTCTGGTAGGATATTGCGGCCATGCCACAAGCATACGCCTTCACACTCTCCTGCTGCACCACCATCTCACCAAGCACACCTTGTATCTTTGCCACAGGCCAAAGCGCTGGGCGACGAGCTGGTGGTGGGCCTCATCCCAGACAGCGAGATCCTGCGCTGCAAGGGCCCCCCTGTGATGAACGAGGACGAGCGTAAGGTGTTGGTGGAGTCTGTCAAGTGGGTGGATGAGGTGCTCACAGGTGCGCAGCGGGTTGGGGTGGGGGGGACGGGACAACAGAACCCAGTGATTGATATACAGGGTCTAGGTTTGTTGTGGGGGGGCGGGGATGGCGGAGCTGGCACCCCATTCTTGCGCTGCAAGGGGTCCATTGTTATGGAGGAGGGTGGGTGACGGATGCTGGTGGAAGTGGGTGCTGACAGGTGGGCGCAGAGGCACAGAAATTGACGGCAAGGGCGCACTTCAGGAGCCGCACTGTGTTCTGTGAGTGGTTTACTTGCTAATTGTGCAGGCACGCTACAAGACATTGCTCAAACTCACCTCCTTGCCCACTCCAGTACCTAAATCAGTCATCCGCACCCACCCTCACCCACACTCCATACAGCCCTAAACCCTAACCACCCGTGCAGGCGTCCCCTATGACCTCACCCCCGCCTTTTTGGACGAGCTCATTCACAAGCACCGCATCGACTACGTGCTGCATGGGGACGACCCCTGCTTGCTGCCCGATGGGTCGGACGCATACGGCCACGCCAAGACGATCGGGCGGTTCAAAATGGTGAGCGAGCTGGGTTTATGGAGTGGGATCAAGAGGCTGAACGTGGTGCAGGCGCAGCAGCCTACATGTGAGGTGGTTGGGGTTGAGGGCTTGCATCTCCATGGGCTCCATGGCATCTCTCCTGACGCCACATACCATGCTACTACCATTGACATGATGACAGGTCCAACTCGACAAGCAACATCATGCCTTGCGAGCAGCCCTTGTATCCGGCCGCCCATATCAAGCGCATCGAGGGTTTGAGCACCACCGACATCTTTGGCCGCGTGCTCATGTGCATGCGAGACATGCAGCGCCGCATCACGCCGACATGCTCAACAAGCATACCTACCAGGCATGCCAACGCCTGCTATCAGCACACCCACACCTCAATTGACCCCCAACCCCCCTGCTCTCCCACCAGATCAAGCGCACCGGGAACGCGAGCGCCACCGACATTGTGGACCGCATGCTCATGTGCATGCGCGACATGCAGCGCCGCATCACACCCGCATGCTCCACCGGCACCATCACACCACCACCACAATAGCCAGTGCCCGCCCCTGCCACAGCTGCACCAGCATCTATATGAACCTCCCCTCCCACCCACTGCAGATCAAGCGCACCGAGGGGGTGAGCACCACCGACATCGTGGGCCGCATGCTCATGTGCACGCGCGACATGCAGCGCCGCGACGACGCGCGCAGCCTCACCCGCGAGTTCAGCTACGGCGACATCACCGATTCCGATGACGAATCGGCGGCGGCCAACGGCGCCGACGTCGGCACCCGCAGCAAGACGCCGCACACCACGGTGTCGCGCTTCCTGCCCACTAGCCGCCGCATCGTGCAGTTCTCGAGCGGCAACGTGGCGGGGCCCGATGCGCGCATTGTGTATATTGACGGCGCGTGGGACGTGTTCCATGTGGGGCACATCGAGACGCTCAAGGTGGGTGTGGGGTGCATTTGTGATTGAGAGTGGGTGGGGGTGCCTCGGTAGAGGCGGTGAGCGCGCTGGGTGGGGAGCTGCTCGTCGGAGGCTGGCAGTGTGGTAGTGAAGATTGTATTGTAAGATTGGATGTGCACTCATTGACCTTGCCATAGCGTCCCAGACAGCAACATGCTGCTGGTGGGTATACACAGGGGCTCCCTCCAACCACACCACCGCCACTGACCCCCTCCCACCCCCCCGCCGTAGCTGGCCAAGCAGCAAGGCGACTTCCTGCTGGTGGGCATCCACACCGATGATGACGTGACTGAGTATTGTGAACCACACCAAGGAGTGGACATAAACACATGCTCTTTTTGCACTCCTCACATAAACCCCCATCAGCACCTCACTAATATTCCACTCGGCCACCGCTGATTCTTCTCCCACCCCCCACCGCAGCTGGCCAAGCAGCAAGGCGACTTCCTGCTGGTGGGCATCCACACCGATGACGACGTGACTGAGCGGCGGGGTCCCCACCAGCCCATCATGAGCCTGCATGAGCGCGCGCTCTCGGTGCTGGCCTGCGGCTATGTGGATGAGGCCATCATTGGTGCGCTTTCCCACTTGTGGCAGAAGTATTGATCAACCCTAAACCCTTAGGAAACCCCCACCAGCCCTTCATGAGCCTGCATGAGCGCGCGCTATCGGTGCTGGCATGCGGCTGTGTGGATGAGGCCATCATTGGTGCGTTCTCCCCCTTGCGGCAAAACCCTAAACCCTAAACCCTGAACCATAAGGGAATTATGAGCCTGCATGAGCGCGCCCTCTCGGTGCTGGCGTGTGGCTATGTGGATGAGGCAATCATTGGTGTGCTCTCCCCCTGATGGTGGCCCTTTGAAGCATGAAACAGGCTTTGAACTATGAAAAGGAAAACGAAGAAGAAAATAAAGGAACACGAGTTACTGTTCGTCTACTTGCCTAGTTAACTAAGCGGCGGGTGCCCCACCAGCCCATCATGAGCCTGCATGATCGCACTCTGTCGGTGCTGGCCTGTGGCTATGTGGATGAGGTAATCATTGGTGCGCTCTCCCCCCTTGTGGCAAAAACCCTAAGCTTTAAACCCTAAAGAAATCCCCACCAGTCAATCATGAGCCTGCACGAGCGCGCCCTCTCGGTGCTGGCATGCGGCTATGTGGATGAGGCCATCATTGGTGCGTTCCCCCCCCTTGTGACAAAACCATAAACTCTAAGCCCTAAGAAACTTGCTCAGGGAATTATTGGTGTGACACCATGAGCAAGGCCATCAATGGTGCGTTCCCCTTCTTGTGGCGGCACCCTAAACCCTAAACCGTCAGCAATGACTAGTGCCTTTCCTGCGCCTAGAACATCAACTGCGGTTTGTGAGCAGACGGACAGAAAGAAATGAAATAGAAAAAAACGTCATTTTAATGGAATATAT
Organism: Heterotrichella gracilis; assembly: GCA_032358255.1. Lineage (NCBI taxonomy): Eukaryota > Xanthophyceae > Tribonematales > Xanthonemataceae > Heterotrichella > Heterotrichella gracilis. Next base: position 8,341 of record JAULBX010027219.1, read on the forward strand.
TCCCACGCTTTGCAGGGGCCCCCAACATGATCACGGAGGACCTGCTCACCACATTCAATGTGTCCCTGGTGGTGCGGGGCACAATTACTGAGACCTCCTCCTCAGGGGAGAGCGACAATGGGAGGTACACATGCCCGCAGGCCAAGGGGATCTTCAGGTGAGCGGAAACCCTAGGGTTGAGGGTCTAGGGTTGGCTTCAAGGGTGCAGGTTTGCTGATGGAGGGAAACACTGGTCTGCAAAGCCAAGGGAATTTATAGGTCGGCAGAAACCCTAGGGTCGGGGTGTGGGGAGTAGGGGCTAGGGATTGGTGCTGGGAGGTACACCTGCCCGCAGGCCAAGGGGATTTTCAGGTGGGCGAGATATGGTGTAGGGTATAGGGTGTGGTGCCGGCATAGGGTACACGCGTCCGGCAGTCAGTCCTCTATGCCTGCGCCCACCAGCGCTTCAAACCCCCCAGGTGTATGGAATGGGGTGGTCAGTAGACATTAAAGTAAGGACAGTCCCCAACTACAGTACCATGCGCGCCGCCACCTTTATCGAGCTGGTGGTGACCAACCGGAAGCATTTTGCTTATCTTGAAACATTTTTATATCGAAAGCAGGGCCTGAACATGCAGACTGCAACGGGAAACACCAGCTTTTTCAAGGCCTGATACCAGTCGCCACCCTTGCTCACCCCATGCCCTCACTTTGGCAGGCGCCTGCCCAGCCGCAGCACCATGCGCGCAGCCACCATCATTGAGCGGGTGGTGGCCAACCGGAAGCACTTTGAGGAGAAGCACGCGCGCAAGTCAAAGACGGAGGCGGCCTACTACCAGCAGCACAAGGCTTACATCCAGGAGGTGTAGGAAACGGAGGGTCTGTTGCGAAAAGGAAGACCATTGCCTAGGGTTGGCCGCCGCCAGTAAAACAAGGCCTACATGCAGGAGGGAAGCCTGCGTAGGGTCTGGGGGGCTACCAGGGCCGCGCAACGGAAACCCTTGCATAGGGTTTTTGCTCTGGATTGGCAAAGGGGAGGGTGTGTTGGCGGGTGGGCGCGGTGGTGGTGGTGGTTGGCCACAGTATGGCCATGCAAGGGGAGCGCTGTGTCTGAGTGAGAACATTTGTGCACTGCCAGCATTTTGGTGTATGTACGTGGTGGCTGGGTACCCCCCCTGCCAGGGGTGTGTAGGGTCAAGGGTTGTTTACGGTATGTGTCTGGGCACTACCCTTGACAGGTTTGACACGTGGGGAAGATGACATCACTGATAGATAACAGCACGGTAGGGCAGCGCGTGGGGTTGGTGGATTAAAGAAACCATTTTTGGGCAGAGTTTTCCCTGTTGCTGGGTTCATTATTGCGTCCTGGAGGGCGCTGGGTTTGGTTGACCGAACGCATGTTGGTGGGAATCCCCGGGACGTGGATGCTGCTTCACAGGTCTTTGTTTTTCTGGAGTGGCTAGGGGCATGTTGGAGGGTTTTCAGGGCTTTGGCTGATACCCTGCATTTGGTGTCTGACTTGTCTTGCCCTAAAAGTGCCTGAGGAAGGGTTATTGGGGTGAGCTTTTAACGCCTGCCAGATTTTGTGCGCCGTCCATTTTTTTTGTGTTTTGTGTAACGCAGCCTGCAATCATGGGCAGTACTTTTTGGGTGAGCTAAAGGCAGAGTCCCCTCCTTTGCAGAGGGGACGATCAGCATCAGCCGATGAGGTTCAACCTGCTGTTTTCAACACGATGAGGTTGCTTTTTCACCATGTCATGGGTGTTGCCACGCATTGCCAGCGGCAATTGGGACTCAGTCACGTCCTCTCACAGGCTGGCGTCGATCTGTGTTGCGATAAGCCTTCTGAATCAGCCTATTTTCGCGGCCATCAGTTGATGTAATGCATTGCCGGTGAATGTTTCGTGACACACAGTGTCTGAAACTGCACACGATTGAAAACATACCCCCTACGATTCAGTCAGGCTGGGCAACACAAAAAACGAGACTGCTGAGCACAGAGCAGGACTTGGGCCAAAGCAACTGTGGTCGGAAGCAAGTGGGCTGTTTTCAGGCTTTTTGAGGTTCCCGCCAAAACATTTTGTTTCCTTTTTTGGCTGTGCGTAAAAAGCGAACACTCCAGAAACAAAGAGACGGTGAACACCATCGCTTTGAACACCTTTGAGTTGCAATCACTGCGCCTGCGTGTTTATTGGCTCGTCTCCTGTGAACTTGCTTCGCGTTTGCAGCTTTGAAAACAGCTTTTGTCCTGCTGCCAGTTGGTTAACCTTGGCGAAAACCTTAGTTGTGCAGAGTGGTGGATGGTGGTTCTCCGTCCGCCCAGGATCCTAGCGTTGAGGAGGCGCTGGTGGTGGCGTTTTGTAGCACAAGCAACTCCGGTAAGGGTGGCTTCAACGCTTTTGATCAACGCCCAATTCGTATGCATGCATGCACATGCCATCTTAGTTGCAAACCGCCCTTTGGTGAACCCATATGACTGTATGAGACCCGATGGAAAATTGGAGTCTACCACAGACGGCCGTGTCATCTGGAACTTTTACGAGGAGCCACCTGCATCCTCCAATGTTTGAATATACGTCAGATGCATGGCCACGGGGTAAGGGGCACGTCTGCAGCTGATCGACATAGGGGCCCTCCTCTGGGATCTGCTATGAACAATGTCTGTCTAATCATCGGTGTTCGCCGCTACGTTATCAACTGGCCGGTCTGATAGACCAAGCAACACCTAAACCCATAACGTAACCCCAAAATGGGCGTTCACAACCCTGCTTGTTTTTATTACCTTCCTGGCGTGGCAATCCAGCCCGCAGAGAAGAAGGATGCGATGTGTGCCTGGTTGCTGCCTAGGGCCGTGAGAGCATGTTGGGTCTTAATACTCTGATTATTTCTGAAAAGCATGTTGGGTCACCAGCTGAGCATCTGCTTGCTACTTGCAGGGTTGCAAAGTACTCACCTGGCACCGGCTCGAGGTCGCTGGAAACATTGTCCAGTAACACGAGCTTCCTTCTCGAGTCGACACGAAGCACGTGGGAGCTCCTTTACTGCCATGGTGGCAGCAGACACCGTCACCCAACGCCCAAGCTGCACCAAGAATAATGTTTCTTGCCTGAAGAGTCAGCGAGACTGCACAGTTGACAGCCCAGTTGAACCTAGTCTCTAGCAGCACCTCATGGCGGCTCCCAGCACCTCATGGCGAGGACCCAGCCAGAAACCCTAGGCGCCAGCGCAGAGAAAACCTCCAGCCCAAGCTCCCCAGCCACACGCCAGAAACCCTAGGAGCAGGCGCTGAAACCCTCCAACCCCAACGGGGCCACCCCCTTCTTCAAGCTCTTTGCGCTCTCCATCACCCTAGCCACGCGCCAGAAACCCTAGGAGCCGGCGCTGGAAACCCTACACCCGCAGCCATGGCCACGCTGCTCTTCAAGCTCTTTGCTCTAACCATCAAAACAGCCGCCAAGCCGCTGAGCAACCGATTCGAGCACTATGTGATGAGCCACCCAACCCTGCGGGGCTACGTGTTTCGGATAGCACAGGTGCGCACAAAACCCTACCTCAGGGTAGCTCTAAAACCCTACCACAGGTGTGCATAATATTCTAGCACGACGCACCCAGCAAACCCGTCCACATGGGACACCCACAAGCTGGGATGCTGCCGCTGTTGGAATGCTGCTGAAATTGTTTAAATGGACATCCATGCCAAATTTGCATTGCAAGTTACTATGTGCCGGTGCTGCTGCCGTTGTGGTGCACGCTTGCCTTCACTCCAACCCTCAATCTGAAACCCTCGTGGTGTCATGCGAGCCGAAAATCACGCACCAAACCCTGACCCGTTGTGGTGCCTGCCAGAAACCCTGACAGCCCGTGCGCAAACCCTTGTGTAGGGTTTGCATCGGTTCGAGGTGCGCATATCACGCAAGCTAACGATCACCCACCAAACCCTAATCCATTCTGCTGTTTCCCAAAGCCCCTGACAGCCCGTGCGCAAACCCTTGTGTAGGGTATGCATCGGTTCGAGGTGCGTATATCACGCGAGGCGGAGGGCAAGAAGGGCAAGGCGTTTGTGGGGAACATCAGTGACGAGAAGGCGCTGCAGCTGGCATCCAAAGTGGCATCCGAGGGTTTTGTGTATATGGTAAGGGTCCCGGGGTGTGAGAAGGGTTTAGTGGGCTTGATGGCAGTGCTGTAATTATGTATTGGCTTCATACGAGCCTCCTCTGATATAAAAAACGGGGGGGAAAGCTGCATTGCATTTGTGGCGAGCATCAGTGACGAGAAGGTGCTGCAACTGGCTTCCAAAGTGGCATCCGAGAGCGTTGTGTACATGGTAAGCGTCGTGTACACAAGGAGGGGTGTTGGAGGTTGGACAATTGCATGCCGTTGTTAAGAGCAGCCAGCCTTGCATACGCGGGTGTGGGCCTAGTAGCCTGGGAGTGCACAATGCCAGCGCAGCATGCTGGAGAAGCTGGAGAAGAAGCTGCCATTATCCCAAGTATATTGGGTAATAGAAAAAAAACAAACTACACAAAAAAAGTCTGATAAATGTGGCAGTTGTCCTCTCCCGCGCTGCACGAGAAACTGTTTCATACTGTTGCAGGTGGGTGCGGGGGTAGTGGCCTGGGAGTACCAGCGCAGCAAGCGGGAGAAGCTTGAGAAGAAGGAGAAGGAGGAGGCCTTCAGGGCTTCGCTGGACGCAGTGCTGGATGGCGAGCGCAGGTAGATATAAATTTTGAGAAAATTAATTTGGTGATTTTCTGTTACTTGTTTAGCAGAGCACCTTTGCACTTTGATACCCGGCAGTTGTTACCCTGGCTGACCATTTCGTTTCATGTCCAACTTGAGAGCCTGCACAATTTTTGGCGCCTAGAATTCCCCTGCGCTGCGCTGTGTGACAATCCTGGGTTGAATAAATAGATATTTGTTTATTTATACATCTATTTATTTTGGCGGACGCAGGCGGCTAACGATAGAGAACCAGCACCAGAACGCCATCATCCAAGCGCTGGCGGAGCGGTTGGATGAGCTGGAGAGGCAGTGCCTGGCACAGGAAGAGGCCAAGAGCAAGAAGCAGTCATCATTTTTCGGCGTGTTTGGGATGTGAGAGTGTGACCCTCGCTGCATGGTGGAGCTCCCGTGTGGGGAGCGGCATGAGCTGGTGGTAGATCCTAGCACTGACTGCCATCATGCGGTTGTTGAAGGAATGCTAGATGCGCGCGTGGCAGCCATTGCCAAACCCTACAAGGAGGGTAAGGGCATGCGGCAGTTGGGATCCTCGCAGCGTGGTTGGGATGGGAGGGTGTCTGGTGGAGGTGTGGGGTGGGGGGGTCGCAATGGTAGGCAGCTGGGCAATCAATTGTCGGAAGACTGATAATCAGAACCAAAGCACAGCAGCCTGGTGGTCATTCAGTCTTGGCATTTGGGTTGATTGGCATGCGAGCGGGGTTACCCTAGAGGGTTTGCCATCGCCTGCAGGGCAATGGGCAGTCGGCGCCCCTCGGGGCATGGGCGTGTTTGAGACTTGATGTGGATGTGATGGGCCCGGGGCGTGGGGTGAAATTAACAACAGCTGCCCTCCCCTGTTTCCCTCCCTTTTGAGATGCGAGGGTGGGGGTTTTCAGGCACCCAATGGCATGGCAGAAGGTGCCCATGGTTGGCAGCGGGGCTATGCTGTGTATTTCAGAATTTTATGTAGTTATGAGGCTTACGTGTGGCAAGTTCTACACTGTTCTACACCACTAGTGGTGGCAGGATGCGACAGCCATCACGGCCCAGACAAGCTTCGGCAAAGTTCATATGCACATGCGGTGAAGGAGAGTGTTACGTAGTTTAAGTTAATTTGCTAGTTTATTCAGTGGGGTGCACCTTGAGGGATCTGATCCCGGGCCCGCATGGCAGTACTGACTAGTGTGCGACTGCAGTACTGTCGACATGAATTGATTTCCGATAATTCATTTATTGGCGGTGGAGTTTTTTTACATGTTGAAGGTAAATTCAATTCATTCATGCAATGCAGTACCGTCGGCAACTCGAGCAGATCTGTGTCAGCTGAGTCATGAGCCTGCAATTGCTATTGATATATTATACCGAACCGAGGGCCACGGGCTGCATGCAAAAATTAATTGCAAATTGCTTATTAATAATCGCCACTGGCAGGCCCTCAAGGTACACTTGCGGCACCGGGGCACCAACGCCATCCGGATGGCCAGACTGAACCTGGACAGTGAGATTCTGAACTGTTATGGCGCGCCAGTCGACTCGACGTGTACAGTCCGACAGTGACAGTCAGCTGCGCAGCCTGTTGTTCACTGATGTCATTGATTAAGGTTCACTTGCGCATGCATGGCGCCATGCAGCAATTGGCACTCAGTGTGCCTACACATCCAGGCAAAACCATTATGGCAAGCGCAGTGGCTTTGACTGCAGCAATGCATGTGTCACAGTAACTTTTTTTTTGTAACAAGCAGCCGCGACGGTCGTTGACGAGATGTATGAAAGAAAGAAAGAGCTCTACAGGAAGGGGATGCACAGAGGAAGAGTAGGGAGTGGCTATCCCGCCCTACACTGGCTCGCACCAGGGCACCACAACTACTAGTAGCCAGAATGGCTGGTCAAGCACTGTGCTATTGGTATACGAAGCCTAGTAGGACGATAGTATCATTATTTGAATTGTTACAGTTATTGCGGTGCGCACAAAGTCAAGTTATTGCACAAACTTAGCCCAGACGGGCACTGCTTGAAGCCTGAAGCACATGCACGGTCCATCCAGGATGCAACAAGTGCCGAACCCTAGGGCGCTCAGTGACACAATGATTTCAAATATTAAACCAATTTGACACCCCTGGCCACAGTTTCATCTACATCTATCCAGGGTGGGCGGCAGGCTGGAAGTGTGAAAATGCCCACACTCTTGAAACAGCGCTAGGCCAAACAGCCTAGACCTCCCCTCACGCCCTAGCCCAAACCATTATGGTTCACCCCCCTGCAGGCAAATGCCTGGTGGAAACGCCAGGGAGGAAAACCCTTGGAAAACCCTCTGGGACACAAATAACAGGGCGCAGCACCACACTGCAGGGTGGCTGACTCAGAAAGCAAAGCACACAAGGGCAAAGATAAGGCCACATAAGGAAAAAGGGGACCCCATCTCCCCAGGCTGCCTAACCCAGCCTTGCTTGCAATGCAAACTGCTTGACTTGTGCACGGCAGGCTGTTCAGCAGTGGGGATCCCCAAACCATGCTTGGGACCCCACCCCTTCCAGGCCTGCCGTGGTAAAGTACTGTTTTTGCGGCATGCTTGGAGCCCTAAACAAGGGATTGCGGCGCAAATCAGCCCACCATAACTCACACGGTACGCCCTACGCTACGGTAGTTTGGGTCGGTTCTATAATGGAAAACAAACGGCTTGTGAGACAGATTGTGTGCACGCCAGTGCAGGTGCTGCGAAATTGCAGCGCCGAGAGGCGGCGAAATTAAGGTGCATTTAGGCAACCCTTGCAATGGCAATGGGAACCCGCGTGCCGCAAAGGGATGGGTGTAAATTCGTCCCAAGAAAAATCACATACTAATGGGGGCCAGCGCGTTCAAAAGTTCACAAGTTGGAGCCCGCATGGCGCTTGAAAAAGCAAATTTCAAGCGACCCATGGGGTTCCATCTTGGCTTCATCACCGCACACCAGGCCCATGCGACAGTGCTGCAAGGAGGCTGTTGGGCGTGGAGGCAACCCTCCCGTGCTTTGAACTCTAGGGTTTGCAAGCAGATAAGGGCGCACCCATGCCCAGGAGCCTCCCGCCTCCAAAGCCCTAGATAGGGTCTTTGAAGCAGCCCTTGAAAGAAGAAGACCTGCAGACAGGCGGAATGGCATATTCAGTGAACAAGAAGTGATGACATATTACCATAAACCCTAAACAGCTACGCACGTTCTGCATCACCATACTCTTGTTTTGTGGTCTGTCACTGCATTTGGGCTGGGAGGTGGTGGGCATCTACGGGGCATGCTTGTGCGGTGTATAGGTGGCTCAGGGTTTTAGGGTTGTGCGTACAAACCTCTACAAGGCAAGCATCCTGCGCCCGGTCTTCTTGGCGGGAGGAGGGGACCTCTTCTTAGGAGGTGGGGACCTCTTCTTTGGGGGTGGGGACCTCTTCTTTGGGGGTGGGGACCTCTTCTTTGGGGGTGGGGACTTCTTCTTGGGTGGCGGGGACTTCTTCTTGGGTGGTGGGGGGAAGGGCACTGTGGGGGCAGCGCACCAGAGCAAGTGAGCGGACTGCTTCAGGGTTTGTGCTGGAAGGGTTTGGGGTGTCCGAGGTGGCAACATGAAACCTCTAAAGTAGGATATGATATCTGGAATGGCAAGACTGACAAAGCTATATCACACACAGTTGTGTTTGTTGGCCAAGCCATTTGAGGACGCCGTAGGGTTTTGCCCCAGATTATTTCCGCCGGGGTGTAGGGTATAGGGTTTTGGGCTAGGTTTGCACGTACCCTTGGCGACCTGCTTTTGGCTGACCTAGTCGCTGGTGATGCCACCCAGGTGCAACAGGGTTTTCAGGGTGCGGGGTTTTGGGTTTCCGGCTAGGGTTTAGGGTTTAGGTTTGTGCGTACCCTTGGCGACCTCTTGCCGCTGGTGACGCCGCCCAGGTGCAACAGGGTTTTCATGGTCTAGGGTGTTCTGGCGAGGGTGCAGGGTTTAGGGTTTTGGGCTAGGGATTGTGCGCGTACCCTTGGCAACCTTCTTCTGGGTGATCTTCTGGTTGGTGATGCCGCCCAGGTTTCCGGTGCCGCCTGGGGGCGCGGTGGAGTTTGCGCCGATGGCTGAGGTGCCGTTGGTAACGTGGTTGTACACAAAGTTCTTGGTCACTGTGGTTACCCCAGTGCTGTTGCTGACAACCACGTTCTCGGCCTTGCCACCACCTGGGGGAATGGAAGGGTATTTCTTAGGGTTTTGGGGTCGAATGTGTCCCGGGATGGGCTGCTGAGGGTGTAGAGTACAGGGTTTGGGGTTTTAAGGTTGTGCACAAAAGTTCTTGGTCACTGTAGTTACCCCGGTGCTGTTACTGACAGCCAAAATCTCGGCCTTGCCACCACCTGAATGAGGGGAACCAAGGGGGTGAGGGCGGACGAAGCCCAGGGGAATGACCGGGGGGTGTGTTTGCCGGGATGGGGGGCTGCTTTTAGGGTTTGGGGTTAGGGTTGTACACAAAGGTCTTGGTGGTGGTGGTTACCCCAGTGCTGGTGCTACTGGCCACGTTCTCGGCCTTGCCACCACCTGGGGGAATGGAAGGGTATTCCTTAGGGTTTTGGGGCCGAAACGTGTCCCGGGATGGGGCAAAGTACAGGGTGTTAAGTGCAAGGTGTAGGGCTTTACGCAAAGTTCTTGGTGGTGGTGGTTACGTTCTCGGCCTTGCCACCACCTGGAGGGAGGGTACTTTTTTAAGGGTTGTGGGGGTCGGAACGTGTCCCGGGATGGGCTGCTAATGATGCAGAGTAGAGGGTTTAGGGTGCAGGGTCGAGGGTAGTGCACAAAGTCCTTGGTCAAGGTGGTTACGCATCGAGCGCATGTTAGGAGCTACACAGATACAAGCAAAAATAATTCCAAGCAAAGCATCATCTTATGCAAGTGGCAATGGTGGTCAGAGAGCGTTCAGAGCTGGCCCCGGAGTTGAATTTGTAGGGCTAAGGGTTTTGGAAGCCGGCACAGCGGCTAGGGTTTAGGGTTTTGGAGCCACGCACCCCATGTGTAGGGCGCGTATCCGGGCGCCTGCGCGTTCTGGGTGATGGTGGCGTTTCCAAAGTTGGCAACCGAGTTGGTGAGCTGGCTTCCTGCGGTCTTGCCAGGTGGCATCTTGGCGGTGCCCGGCATCACGTCCTGGTGGGTGAAGGTCTGGGTGTTGTTGTTGCGGATGTTGATGGTGGCCTTGTTGCTGGCCAGACCTGCCGTGGGGGGATTAGGGTTTTAGGGTTTAGGGTTTTACAGTTGAGGGTGGTGATGGTGGCCCTGTGGAGGGTGGGTGCTGGGGAGGTGCACGGGTGAGCCAAGATGGGGTGGGTGGTGGGTGATGGTGCAGTGCAAGGGTGGGTGCGGAGGCCCAAGCATTGTGGGGCCAAGGGGTGAGAAAGGCACACAAATCGGCTTTCTGACCAGTTGAAAGCTAAAGGGTTTGCCATCGTCAACTGTTGCAGGGTTCGAAGGGTTTAGGGTTTAGGCACAATTAGGCATGCCACTGCTGCAGCCATGAGAATTGGCCCCATGACCATTTGTCAGCCTGGGTTTGCTATCTCCATTTGGTGGAGAACCCAAGGGGCAAGGATGGAACACCACTGTCCCAAATTAAGGGTAGCGCACATGTCATACCGGGGTTTGCCTGGATCTTGCCACCACCCTAGCCATACCCGTCCTGCTCTAGGGTTTAGGGTTTAGAGATACAGGGTTTTCTCTGCGCACCTGTGATACCAGGGTTGGCCTTGATCTTGCCACCACCATAGCCATACCCGTCCTGCTTGATCGTGCTGTTGCCCCCTTGGAAGATGGAGGACCCCGTCTGGGCGATGATGGTGGTCGTCTAAGGAGGAAAAGGAAGGTGAGTTTAGGGATCAGGGTGTTGGGATTAATGTTTGGTTATTAGGGTATGGGCGATGATGGTGGTCACCTGTACGAGAAAAAGCAAGCATTAGGGTTTAGGGTTTGGGTGCAGTCTTTTAGGGTCTGGGCGATGACCAGGTGGCGCCATCATTAATGCACTATTATTATTATTAATAAGAAATATTCCTGTTTTTCAAACTCACCTGTGTGTTGCCAGTTGGCGCCTTGCTCCCGCTGTTGTCGGCCACAGTGACGTGTGAGATGTTGACGTTGTTGGAGTCAACGCGCTTGACATCGGCTTGGTTAAGGGACACACCTGGGGGAGGGAGAGATTGCAGGGTTTGATTAGGGTTTGGAGCTACGGGTTGGGCAGAAACCAAGCAGCATAATATGGATTCATGCTCTTCTGTTTAAACCCTACACACTGGGCCCTTAACCCTAGAGAAACGCAGGCCACACGCGCACGTGCAGCCACACCCTGAGGGTTTAGGGCAGCCCCTCACCTTTACCGGAGACCGATCCAGCACCCAGGCCAGCGCCGTTCTGCTCCTGGGAGTCGTACTGCTGGCTAGACTGAATCTCGGAAGACGCCCCGTTGTAGGTGGTGCTCTGGTTGCCCGCGTTCTGGAACGACTGCTGGGAGTTCTTGACATAGTTGGAGCGTGACTCAAGGTTGGAGTTGAGGATGTTGGTGGTGTTACCTGCGGGGGGGAGGGGGGGAGGGGGGTCATTTACCCTGCTGGGGTTTGTAAGGGGATCAATTGCCCTGCTAGGGTTTGTGTTTAGAAGGACTGCTGGCAGGGTGACCCCGAATACCCTCAAGGGTTTTACAGGGTAAGGCTCCTAGGGTATTTGGGGTCCACACACAACCAAGGCGCAGAAGTTGACCCCTCCAAACCCTTACATACCCAGGCATTTGAACCCTAAAACCCTAGGCACACCACCTACCGCTGGCGTACAAGTTGAACCCTCCAGAGCCTCCAGCAACCTGGGTGGCTGTGGTGTTCTTCAGCTGCTGAGCGATGTAGGTACCCCCCTGGGTGACCGCATTCTTGGTGTTGTTGCCAGACACATCAGCGGTGAAGATGTAGTTCTCAACCTGGGGGAAAACGGGTGGGAAACAGGGTTTAGGGTTTGGGGGCTTAGGGGTGGGTGGCGAGGGTGTGGGCCAAGGGTGGGAGGCATGCAGCGCAGTGTAGGGTTCGGGGTTTTGGGCAAAGGGTTGAGGTGTTGAATAGAGTTATTTGCACATCGGCAGTGAAGATGTAACTCTCAACCTCGGGGGAGAGTAGACAACGGGGTTTCAGAGCGCGGGGCTAAAATGCATACTAGGTTAAGGTAAATATGAAGTTCTCAACCTTACAGTGCGCATGCAGGCATGAAGCAACAAACCCAAACACAAATCTCTGCAAAACCCTATTCCTAAACTCCAATCTAACTGTGAAATCTAACGCCTGACACGCCAGCCGCCTCCTTACCGCGCGGTTGTTGGTGGACTTCTGGGTGGTGGTCGCCTTGTTGGTGGCATACCCGGAGGAGCCAGCAAACGCCACACCCACACCCAGCTGCGTGGTGGTCTGGTTTTGGCGCTGGTCGTCCACCAGGTTCTGGGTCTGGTTGATCGCAGCATTCCCCCCCTTGCCAGCCACGTTGGCGACCAGGAGGTAGGTATCGGCCTTGGCGGTCTTGTTGGTGAAGCCCAGGTGGGTGGCGTTGTTGGTGACCACGCCGTACTGGCCGGCGTTGGAGGTGGCTTCGCCCAGCTGGGTGCCCACGTACTGGTTGCCCTGCAAAAACCAATAATCACTATTAACAATACTCTAATACATATATAAGGCAGGTGTATTAGCAAGTTTTGTTAAAAAGTCAGCAAATATTATTGTGTCACGTTCACAAGCAAATCCAACTAACTATAGGGTTTGTGGGGTTGCCGGTGGCCGCGCCCAGCTGGGTGCCGACATACTGGTTGCCCTGCGGGGTGTGGGGTTTAGGGTTTTAGGGTTTGTAGGGTATGGGAGTAGGGTTTCAGGGTTTGTGGGGTTGCCGGTGGCCGCGCCCAGCTGGGTGCCGACATACTGGTTGCCCTGCGGGGTGTGGGTTTTAGGGTTTTAGGGTTTGTAGGGTATGGGAGAAGGGTTTCAGGGTTTGTGGGGTTGCCGGTGGCCTCGCCCAGCTGGGTGCCGACATACTAGTTGCCCTGCGGGGTGTGGGGTTTTAGGGTTTAGGGCTTGGCGTTTAGGGTTTGGAGTTAGGTTTTGTAGGGTTGGAGGGGGTTTCGCCCAGCTGGGTGCCCATGTATCGTGATAGAGCAGTTTGTTTGCACGCATGAAGAGTAGTGTACCAAAAGAGTAACTGGATGTTCAACAGCAAAGGCATGCGCATTAGGCTGGCTGCCGCCCCAGTTTGATGCTAGTGGCGGTGAACGCAGTTGCCTCCGAAACCCCTGCAAACCCTTCCCAAAACCCTAACAACAACCCTACCTGCACGCCGAACTGGCTGGATCCCTGGTTGATGTTGACGGTGTTGGAGCCGTTGACCGCGATGGTGCCGAGCATGGCGTTCTGGTTGTTGTCACCGGTGTTGAGGTTGGTGCTCTTGCCGTTCTGGGTAACAGTCACTGCGGGGGGAATTGAAGTGCATTAGGACCGCAGAAGTATGCATTTTAACGTCAGGAGCATCCGCATAGGAAGCGAGAGGCTCCCTTATTTGTTGTCTTTGGCAATGAGCCCATCTTTGTTTGGTTTTCTAGGGATTTGCTAAGGGTTTTCGGCGCGTACGTGGGCGGGCGGTGCGCTGCGGCACCACGTAGGTGACCTGGGTCTGGTAAGGGTTTGCTAGGGTGTTGCTAGGGTTATTGTGCTCAGGATTTCAAAGGGGAAAAACGGTTTAATGTTTGCACGTACGTGGGCGGGCGGTACGCTGGGGCACCACATAAGTGACCTGGGTCTGGTTGGCCACATTGCCTTGCTGGAAGTTGCCGGTGGACTGCTGCGCAGTTGTGGCCGAGCTGTTGTACACCCCCTGGTAGATGATCTGCTGCCCGTTCTTGAAGTTGTTGGCGGCGCCGTCGTCCAGGGTCTGGGAGATCCTGCCGGGGCCGGTGGTGGGCGCCAGGGCCTCTTGGACCTGGGAAAAAAGGGGTGCAGGATCAGCGGGGAATAGTATTCAGGTCCAAACCAGCGCACTTGGGAAAGAGTGTAGGGTTTTGAAGGGTGTGTGCGGCTGCGCCAGCGTCTGGGGGTTCCCGCATGGCCCGTAAGTGCGTCTTGCGATTGCAAAAGGGGTGCAAACAGGTGGAAGGGAAGGACCCGTTTCATACAATTGTCCCCTTTTTTTGAGTTTCTCGACATTTCCCGCTTTTACAGAGCGGGCACGAGCAGAGACGCCGTAATCATCATATACATATATGATAATTTACAATATTTTTTGTACAATAATAGCGGAATTTCCCTGTACCTGGTTGTTCTGGTTGATCTGGGATCCCTGGGAGGAGGAGGTCTGGTCAGCCTGGATATTGCCGGTGGAGTTGTCCGAAAAGAGGCGGGTGGTCTTCTGGAAGAGGTTGCTGTTCACGTCACCGGCAGAGGTGAGCTTGCCGTTGACGTTGCTCTGGTCAAGGTTGGCGGAGTTGGTGACTGTAGGAGGGGAGGGACAGGGGGGTGTGAGTGGCGGGAGTAGGGTTAGGGTTTAGGGTTCAAACGAGCTTGGCGTTTGCTCTGGTCAAGGTTGGCGGAGTTGGTAACTGTGGGAGGGGAGGGAAAGGGGGATGAGCCGCAGGGCTTAGGGTTTAGGGCGAGCTTGTCTGAACTTGAGCGTTGCTTCCCCGGCGACATCCGCGTATAAGCCTTCATTGAGACACTAAAACACCCCCCTGTCGCAAGCAGGCAGCACTCTGTACAGGCATATGTTTTACACTTGTTCACTGCTGCCCACAGAATTTGTATGCCTTCACAATACAACAACACAGCGCCCGCGGCCATGTTGCCTCAACCCTCTCAGCATTTAGGGTTTGTAGGGTTTTGCTCCCGCACCGTTCTGTCCACCGGCGGTTGGATGAGTGATGATCTCCAACGCCGGTCAGGGCGCCCCCACCAGTGTTGGACTGGGAGTTCACCAGGTAACATATAGGGTTCAGGGTTTTGGGGTTTAGGGTTTTGGGCACGCACCGTTCTGCCCACCGGTGTTGGAGATGCCGGTCTGGGAGCCGCCACCAGTGTTAGTCTGGGAGTTGACCACAGAGTAGCCCTGGTTGTTCCCGACAGTGCCCTTGTTGTTGGTGATGCCGGACTGCGCAGAGGACTTGAGGGTGTCGTTGTTGTAGTTGGCCTGGGAAGACTTGTCCATCACATTGACCACGCCCTGGCCTGCAGAGAGGAGTGGGTACTGGTGTGGGTGCATGGCCGCGAGGAGTGGGGGTACTGGTATGGGTACACGGGCTCAGGAGTGGGTACTGGTGTGGGTGCACGGGCTCAGGAGTGGGTACTGGTGTGGGTGCACGGGCTCAGGAGTGGGTACTGGTGTGGGTGCACAGTTGCGGGCTGGGTACTGGTGTGGGTATTGAAATGGAATGGTGCACAGCCAAAGGACACTACTACAGTGGTCAGGTCCCTGGATGCATTGCCAGACAAGCTATAGCGCATCTTTAAAGGTACTTATTTATTAATGATGATTGGACTGGACCACACAGCAACACGATGCTGTATGGCAGTAGAAACCCTATAGGCTACACCCTTACCGATGCGACTGGCCAGGAAACCGTTCTGGATCCCTGCTGGTAGGTGGACTTCTTGGCGCCCTGGTCACTAAAAACCCTACAGAGGCCAGTAAAACCCTAGACCCCACAGATGCCAGTAAGACCCTAAACCCTTACCGATGCGACTGGCTAGGAACCCGTTCTGTGAGCCCTGCTGGTAGGTGGACTTCTTGGCACCCTGGTCATTCACGTTTGAGGCGACGGCGCCGGTGGTGGTGCTGCCTGTGTTGTTGACGTTGGCGGTGGCGAAGAGGGTGTTGTAGGAGGCCTCGTTGGAGTTGTACTGCTCATAGTACTTCGAGTCAGGGTTGGTACCTAGGAGGGGGTTGCCCTGGGAGTTGCTCACAAGCGCTGCGGGTGGGGGAGGGGGGCGGTAAGTGGCGGGTAATGAGGCCCGGGGCGGGAGGTTTTTTGCTATACTAGAACTAGAGAGTGTCTCAACATCCTAGAGAGCGCGCTGGCATGCCCCGATGCCACGTGGTGTGGTGCACCGGTTGCTGGGCTTGCACTTAAAAAGCACACACACACATCCGCCTGCGCTGCGATGTCAACCCTAAAACAAACCCTAAAACCCTGGCGTGCACCTGCAGGCTGGTCCATGGTAACTCCAATGCCCTCCCCTCCCTGAGTGGGGTTTGTGCACGTGCACAGGTTGCCCTAAACCCTACACCCACCTCACACCCGGCCCTTGGCGCCTCACACAGCAAACCCCAAAACCCTTCCAAACCCCCGTTGACGCGTCATGACGTGCAGCCCCTACATCCCAAAACACACCTGCAAACTTGGCCTTGGTCCCTCCAATCCCCTCCCCGTCCTGGGTGGTGTTGGTCTGCCCATGCTATTTGCCCTGAACCCTAAACCCTGCTCACACAGAAAACCCAAAACCCTTCCAATCCCCGCCTGCGGAGCCTCCCAAACCCTACACCCTACAGAAGGGTCCACACCTAGAGACTTGTCCTTGGTCCCTCCGATGGCCTCGCTGTCCTGGGTGGTGTGGTGTGCGTGTGCTGGTTGCCCTAAACCCTAAACCCTACACAAAACGGCCCTGGCGCTCCTCACAGAAAACCCCAAAACCCTGCCAACCCCGCATTTGACGTGCAGCCCCTAAAACCCTAAACACACCTGCGGACTTGTCCTTGGTCCCTCCGATGGCCTCGCCGTCCTGGGTGGTGTTGGTCTGCGTGTGCTGGTTGCTCAGTTGGGTGCCGGAGCCATCCAGGGCCACGGTCCCGTTGTTGCCCGCAACCACATGAATGTTGGCGGCGTTGACGTTGGCGGTGTTCTCGTTCGACTGCAGCTGTGCCAGCTGGTTGCTGGCTGAGCCGAAGGCGGTCTTGGTGGTGCCTCCCTGGGCGGAGCCCTCCTGGTAGTCTGACGAGTTCACCACCTGGACGAGGACGGGTTTCGATTAGGGTTTGATTTAGGGTTTTGGTTTGGTTTACGGTTCTGCAAGACCCTCAACCACCCCGGTAGCTTGGCGCGTGCATCTTTGCAAGTATTTTATCCACAATTTATATACCTACACATACATCTACCTATAGGCAGCTTCGGACCTGGTAGTTGGCGATCGACTGGGCGCCGGTGAGGGTGACTGTGCCGTTGTTCTTGTTGTTGGTGACCTGGCCAGTAATGAGGGCAGAGTCGACGCCGCCGGGGGTTGGGGACTGGAGGTATGTGGTGCTGGCGGCGTTGGCTGCCGTGGTGTTGGAGTAACTGATGGCGGTACCTGCAGGAGGAAAAACGGGGACATAAATTACCCTAATGCATGACCCTAATCCAGTGTTAAAGTGGCTGATGGCGGTACCTGCGGGCACCGGGGGGGGACATAGATAAACCATAAATTTTATATTCCGTAGACCCTAGTTTCTGGAACCCTATACCGGTGTTGCAGTAGCTGATGGCGGTACTACAGGCGGGGAAACAGGGGCATGAACTAGCGGGACGTACGCCCTAAACCATTAACCCTGCACCCTACATCATGATGGTGTTGGGAGTAGCGGATGGCCGTGCATGAGGGTCCAGGGGAGGATGCAACGGACCCCTCAAACTTCCAGCACAGCCCACTAGGGTTTAGGGCAGCAAAACCCCGCATGCAAGCACCTGTTCCAACCCTCCCAAGAGGGTACTTCACAGCCTAGGGTTTTTACCTGCGCCGGTGATACCCTTGGCGTCGTTGGATGCGTACTGCGCGGTCTGGGCAACCTGGTTGTTGAGGTCGGTGAAGCCGGTGGTGACCTGCTGGTTGCCCGCAGAGCCCTGGAGGGTGTTGTTGAGCGTCTGGCTTGCTGTGTATGAGCTGTCATAGGTGTTGAAGGTGTTGGCCCCGGTGCGGGCGGAGGCCTGGGATTTGCCACTGCTACCAGCGGTGTTGGTGGCGAGCGAGACCTGAAGTAACACGCGTTTGTGAGCGATTTGATACATTTTTTGGGGCGAGTTTCCATGGTGCATGGCTCAGGGTTTCCCACATAAAAAGGTTGCGGTGTAGAGTAGGAGCTGTCATAGGTGTTGAAGGTATTGGCCACGGTGCGGGCGGAGGCCTGGGATATGCCCGTGCTGTAAGCTAACTAACCTCACCTGAGCTGTTAACAGACAAGCACCCGCCCACCCACGCCAGCACAGCCCTTCCCCATCCACCAACCCACACCCACCTGCGTCTGCGTGCGGTTGTTTATCTGGGAGTTGACCATGGCGTTGTTGATGGTGTTGTTGACGGTGCCGGAGGAGTTGGTGGTCCCCACAAAGTTGAGACCCACATACCGCTGGCTGTTGTCATTCTCAGCGGTGTCGGTGGCAACGTGGGTCACAGAGCCGCCTGCAACAGGGGGGTTCAGGGTTTTAGGGTTTGGTCACCATTGGATTAGGGTTTTGCCGTTCTCAGCAGTGACAGTGGCAATATTAGTCACAGGGTTGCAATCAGATGAGGCATATGAAGTAACATTTGAAGTTTAAAGGGCGACATTTGAGGCTTGGACGAGTTTGGCTGTGTTGATGGCAGTGTGCGAGTTCCGACCCTAGTGTCCCACTAAATGGAAGCGGGGAGAGGAAGCGAGTTGCTCAATGTGGAACCCTAGACACGAAACTCTACACCCAATAGGACCCACACCCACCTCCGGTTCCCTTGGTGTCGGAGGTCGCCTGCTGGTTCTGAAACACCGAGTTCTCCTGGCCAGATGCCGTGAGTGCATTGATGGTGGTGCTAGAGTTTGCGATTGGCAAAATCTTTGAACCCTACACCCACCTCGGGGTGCAAAACCCTACACCACACTCTACAGAAGTAAAAATCCTTCACCCACCTCCAGTTCCCTTGGTGTCCGAGGTCGCCTGCTGGTTCTGGAAGACAGAGTTCTCCTGGCCGGATGCCGTCACCGTGTTGATGGTGGTAATGGAGTTGCCCTTTGTGGAGTTGGCCACCAGCACGCCGTTCACACCCGTGTAGTTGGCGATGTACTGGTTGTTGTGGTCATAGGTGGCGGAGTTGGAGACGGTGCCTGCAGGAGGGTTGTGCTTTAGGGTTAGGGTTTGAGCTTTAGGGTTTAGGGCTAGGGTTTAGGGCTTGGGTGGTGACTTGCCAGAGCCCCAGCTCCTGCCCTGAAAGGTTAATCCGGCCATTGCCAGTGGCACCAAAACATGTCACTGTCATTTGCGCATGGCAGCCGCTGTAACAGCAACCACTAGAAACCAGTCTTGGCATTTCCTCCCCGCCTCACTTCCCTTGCCACTCAGCTTGCAGTGGATTCAGACCCTGTGCACGCCCTGCTTTACAAGCGATTTTTGCATTTTCTTCACAGCTACAAGGCATATCAGCTTTAAAATTACAAAAATGCATCCTTTGCTTTTGAAGAGCCAATCCCTCACCTCCCTTGCAGCTCAGCTTTACCGTGCTGCCAGACCCTGTATTTGCCAGCTGCCCCGCTGGTACAAGGTGTATTTCATTTGCATTTTTATCTAAAGCTACCAACGGCGAGGCACACCAAATTTAAAACACTTAGGAAAACTGCCCCTTTGTCTTTTCAGGGGCCATAACAGGGCCACTGTTAAAAGTCGCCTCACCTCCCTTGCCGCTCAGCTTGACAGTGGAGCCAGACCCTGTATCCGCCAGCTGCCCTGCGTTGTTGACCTGGTCGATGCTGGTGGCGTCCTGGATCTGGATGGTGGCGTTGGAGGCGGCGTCGCCCCCCGACACCTGGATATTGTTTCCAACCAGGAAGTTGGTGTTCTCTGAAACCAGGTTGGCCTGCTTGCCCTTGTTGTTGCTGGTGGCGGTGCCTGTGCGGGTGAGGGAGATGGGGGGGTGAGACGAGGCCCTCTAGGGGGTTTTGGTGGACAGGTGCGCAGTGCGTTACGGTTCCCCATCCACAGTCCATCTCCACAACCATTCCTCGCAGTACCCTAGACCAGTGACGCAGGCACATGCAAACCTGGCTGCTTGCCTAGATGCGCTGCTGAAGCAATTGCACTGGCTAACAGTGCGCGGTTGTCGGGGCAAGCTGTAACCCCTAAACAGGGGTCGGGGCGAAGGGGGCGCACCGTTGAAGGTCCCGTCCGCCTTCTGGGTCTGCACGTTCTCAGCCACGTTGCCCTGGTTGATGGTCTTACCCTAAACCCCAGACCCCAGACCCCAGGGAAGCAGGCTCATGCAAGGCAGGCTGCTAACCTGAAATGTGCCATTTTATTTTTGTACGGTTCAGGGTTTGTGCAAAAGGGGCGCACCGTTGAAGGTCCCGTCCGCCTTTTGGGTCTGCACGTTCTCAGCCACGTTGCCCTGGTTGATGGTCTTGCCCACCGCCACCGACACATTGGCGGTTTGGGTGGAGTTGACCAGCGACGCCGTCATGCCCGAGTTGACATACAGGTTGTTGGTGTTGCCCTGGTTGTCGGTCTTGGTGTTGCGCACAGTGCTGCCGCTAACCCCCGAGATGGACTGGTCGTTGGAGGCCTGGTTGATCTGGTTGCCGACAGCTGAGCTGGCGTACTTGACCTCCGAGGTTGCCTTTCCAAAGGTGGCCTCGGTGGTGTCGAACTTGGTGACGTTGTTCTGGGCGGTCTGGGTGGCGTTGTAGGTGTTGGAGGCGCCTGCAGGGTGGGGTTTAAATTTAGGATTTTCATAACGTGGGGTGGGGTTCAGGGTTTAGGGTGCTAGGGTTCACTGCAACCTGACGTTGGTGCTACCGCCGTTGCCTACCCTGGTGGCACCGGCACCAGCACCTTACTTAAGCACACAGTAGGAAACCCTAAACCCCACACAGTAGGATACCCTAAACCCTACACAGTAGGAAACCCTAAACCCTACACAGTAGGAAACCCTAAACCCTACACAGGCGTGCGGACCCACCATTCCTTGCCCCTGTTGTGGCCATGCAGCCCAGTTTCTGTCCAATATATTCAATACTTTGAACTTGATGAACTTGACATATTTGACGCAAGACACCAGTCTTGACTAGAGCATACCGGGAGTAAATAAAGGCATTCAGAGTTATTTTTAATTTCAACAAAGTTGCAAATAATTAGTTATTTAACTTTTCATGTAGGTACTCGTTAATTTCAAAATGCTCGCCATAATTTGGTTAGTGAATGCAGGTACTCACTTGTCTTTGCACTGTTGGTTCCCGACAGCTGCTGCTTGTTGGTGGCGGAGTTGGCAACGTTGCTCTCGGCGTTAAACGAGAAGCTGGCCTTGTTGTTGGCCGCGTTGTTGGGGGCGCCAGTCAGGTCGATCGTGTGGAACACGTCGTGGGTCAGATTGGAGGAAATCTTCTGGGTGATGTTGGCAATGTTGCCATTCACCACGGCCCCAGCCGTGGGGGTTGGGGGCGGCATGGGTGGGGTGGGGGGCGCAGGGGGCGGCGACTGGAAGGCCGCTGCTGGCGGGAACGGGGGCTGCCCCTTCTTGCCGATGTAGACTGTGCTGGATCCGGTGGCTGCGATATTGTTGGATTGCTTGACCTTGGCCACGTTGGAGCCGGCAGCATCTGCACACACAGCGGCCCCACTCAGGACAGTTTGCACATAAGCATTGACCCCAATGCTGTATTTTAGTACCACCTTACAGCCCACTGGTGTGTCTAGGGTCTAGGGTTTGCGGTCGTGCCAAGGAACACAATGCTGGAGCCAACTGCAGTGTTATTTGCAGCAATGGATCAGGCAGAGAAAGAATGTGGAGCATGCGCAGACAAACCACATATTTAGGGTTTAAGGTTTCCCGCGCACCTCCTCCCGCCACTCCCTGCTGGGCCTTGAAGGAGTTGATGGCTGTCTGCGACACAGTGTCCTTGCCGGTGATCAAGCCAGAGTTGACGGGCGAGAGGCCAGCCACATACACCGCCACGTTGGTGGTGGCGTTGATGGAGTTGTCGATGGACTGGTCGGCGGCGATGTAGTTGCCAACAGGGGGGGTGCTGGTGCCTGCAACAGTGGTGTAGGGTTTAGGGTTTTGTGGCCATTGACAGGGACTCAGTGGTCGGCAGCAATTGCCAACGGGGGGTGTGTGCTGGTTCCCGTGAAAGCGGGGTAGGTATTATGAGGTACTAAACCCTAAGTCATAGACAGGGGTGCTGGTCCCTATAGTTGCCCACTGGGGGCGTGGTGGTCCCTGTGAAATGGAGATGGTAATATGAGTTTGATGTTGGTGGTCTGTGACGAATGTCTTGAGAGCTGACTGGAAAAGCGCAGGCAGGCTTTTAGCTGAATAGCTGCTAGTCTCTTTTAGAGCTTCTCAACTCCAACAACATATGCGGTGTGCTTGCCTTGTCCCCTTCTTCGGCTACTGCAAGTTCCAAGGTGGCCCCGGCACCACCGCAGCCAATGCCTCTTACAGCACCCAGTCCACTTGTGTTCCATGGGTATGCTGCTCTCAACCCGGAATTCTAAACCCAGTGCACTTGTGTTGAATAAGCTGCATTTGGTCTATACACAGCCAGCCCAAACGGTGTATGGTACCACGACAGCCTTTCTTTCCGCCCCATATGATTGTTGGAATGGCACAAGGCCTTGCCATGGGGGGATGTGCGAACTCACTCCCGCATGCCAGCCTGTGCAAGCTTGAGTGCGCAGTGGCATGCGGGAGTGAGTTGTGTCCTGTAAATATGGCACTGCCCCATGGCCTTGTTTGGCCCATCCATCGAGGATGAGATGTGCACAGTGGATGTCGCACGTTCCACTGTGTATGCGAGGCAAGCATGGTTGGTGGGAAGCATATGCACCCACTAGGAAGCTCGGTGTGGCCCTGGCCTTGTGGGGTTTAGAAATTCCTTTCAATTACCTACTAGGGTAACCGCGTGGTCCAAATGCCGAGACTTTTAAAGAGGACCACATCTTTCCGTTATATGAAAGGAGCAGAGGGTCTGACTAGCCTCCAGCATGCAGTGCCAAAGTGTAGGCCCCCGCGCGCACCTGGGCTCATTACAACTACTTGCGTGCTGCCGATGGTGTTATTCGTGCTGGCACTAGAAGTCATATCAAACTCTTTAGGGTTTTAGGGTTTAGGGTGTACCTGGGCTCAAGCCAACCACTTGCGTGCTGTCAATTGTGTTGTTCGTGCTGGCACTGGATGTGACATCAAACGACACCTTGACGCCTGCGGGAAGCGTTGGACCAAGGTTCAGAAAGTTCATTCAGATAATGGAGATTTGAAACAGGGAAAGCACCTATTCAAATGTCAGCCGCTAGGGAGCCATGTCTGGGCTCAAGGCCACTTGCTGGCTATCAAGGACATAACTTCAAGGTATGCAGGAGCTTCCAACAGACTAGGAACAAATGCAGGCACGTCTGTGCCACCGCCTAGCCCAAACCTCCGTATGTGATGGTGCCTCAGACCTATCCGCTGTGTGTGTGGGCACCTTGCAAGCGAGCATTCAAATTTTAAATACAATTTTGAAATGTAAAAAGTGTAAGTCTAAACAAGAACCTACCAGTGGAGGGGACGTAGCCTGGAGGGGGTGGGCTGCACCCAAAGGCGCCGCAGCCACCTCCCGAGGAGGCCTTTGGTGGCGGCGAGGGCGGGATGGAGGTGCCATAGTTCACAGTCGCAGAGTTGTTCTGAGTGACCTGGTAGTTAGTGGAGAAGTCAGAGCCCCCAACCGTGACTCCACCCCCGATGTTTATCGTCTGTGTCCTGTTGTTGCTCACGCTGGAACTCTGTGTGAGGGAGAAGGATGGGGCGGCTGCCTGTGCAGTCGCCAGGGCAAGCACCACACAGCTGAGGACCGCCTGCCAGGAGGCGCCCTGCGTGTGTGAGCTGACCATCGCACTCCAAACCCTCAGTTACCCTGCAGGTCCGTGGATGGGTTGTTCACAGCAGAAACCTGCACACCACAGTACGGGCATGTTACTGAAAGCACAGTGAGTTGAACACACTCTGGTGTGCGTAGGTGGAGCAAAGGCAAGGGCAATTAAAGGATTGCAACTTTTAAATTTTTGAATTTCAAGTCAGAGATGGGTGTCGTGCTAGGTGAAAACTAAACTGGATGGTGCAAGCTGCTCGAGGTTAGCTGGCTTCTGCTGTACATGCCTGAATCTAGTGACCTATGGGCACAAACTGGAAATGAGAGTGCTAGCTGCACATTTGAAAAGTGCCCATTTAGTCCTACAGCTGCTACAACATGCCATGAAGAAATAGACGGTGGTGTGGTGTTACAGCACACATGAAAAGGAAAAAAGGGCTGACATTTCACTGACAGTGACAGGCTGAGGGGTGCTAACTCCATCAACTTGTCTTGTAGGCCCAACATGCCTACAACACAAACCTCCAGCAAAGAACGTCGAGAAAAAGAAAGTTCAAAACAACAAACCTCCCCTAGCCTTCAACCCACAGATGCGGAGAAAAGGAAAAGTGGGTTTACTCACCAACACGGGAGGATACAGATACACCCTCTAAATGCCCATGTAAACCCTGCCATCAGTAACCCCAGTCACCGCATGCCTAGACGCCTGCTCGAAGCCCGCACTACCCAATGGTCGCACTACAACACGAGGGGGATAGAACACGAGGATCCAGGTGTCACTGCAACCCAGTGATGCGGTGCGTCATAATTACAAACCCCGGCGCGTCATGTGGTTCGAACCTCATACCTGCAAAGACCCACGTACCCAAACGAGAAGGTTGTGTCACCCCGTGTACTAGGAACAACCTGCACTCTCAATAACACTCTGTGGCGAAGTGCGTGCCCAACAAGACGCCTGAGAAAGGAATGAGGTGTCCGCGATTGAAAGTACTGGACGCAGAAAAGTGACTAATAATCCCGTAGGCAATTCGGGCACTGATTGCATCTGGAGCTTGAAAAGGAGTGGACGTAGCTCTGGTAGCCTGGTTACCCAACCATCTACCCTTGCACCACCACAATTTGCTACGAGCGTGCACGATTCGCCGGGATGGAGTGTTTTTAGAAGCCACTTGGCATCGTGGGCAGCCTGTCGTACCTCTCTGCCTATCACAAACGCTGGGTGCGGGGCAGTGGATCTGTCCCACGCTGCGCCCAAACGCCTGTTACAACCGCTGCTATGCTGCAAGCTGCAAGCTGGGCGATAGATGCCGAACTGCGCTGGCTGTCCTCGTGAGGCTAGCGAATTGGCCCGTGGGTTGGGTCCTGGTACTGCGAATGCTCCTCGTCGCGCGTGGGTCACCCCTTCTAGCCTGGCGCGCTGGTTGTGCAGGAGCTAGGCGCTCGACTGGACACACGACCTACAGATGCCCTGACCAACAGAGGGTGCAGCAGTGTGCATGCAGTGCGATTGGCAGCATGGCCGTGGCGTATGTGACTCACCTGCAAAAGTTTGCTGGGCACAAGTGTACGGACGTCCGGATGTCCCAGGCGATACATCTGGCTCCGGAGGGGATCCGGCAGCTTCTCCAAACACGGTCTTCGGAGTATCCGCAATAGTGACGGACTTGAAAACGACGGGATCGGCCGGGATTCGCAAGATAGGTTTCGGATATGGTTTTTTTAGGATCCGTATTTTGTCACAATGACCGGCGCCAGTTGGCAATTAGTTCCGCTGTACAGCCTGGTAGATGAGGTAATAAGACGTCATTTCCTTATAACGTGGCCGCTTTGCATTTAAATTTCGAATTTTCTGCTGGACACCTGGCACGGTCAGCGCCGGAGATTGGGGTATCCGTGCACTTTTGGCCTGCGGAGGGGGGTTTCAGGGGCGTGTATCACAATCAAGAAAGGCAGTTGACGGAAGCTGCCGCCCGCGGTGCTTACGACGTGGTGGCCTATTTAGACTCTAGATTAGAGGCGTCACGCAACTGGCAACGTATCATATACTGCTGTTCCGAGCATCAGAGAAGGTAAGAAAGAAGCAGCAGGGTCCGGTGGCAAACGGGCAGTCTGTCGCAGCATACACTGCAAGGGTCGCCCAGTATGCTCAGGTCATACATTCTGGTACAAACCAGCGTGTAACCTTGGCAACCCTAGTGTCACTAAGGTGCACCGCGGCGCTGTTTGGACGCGTATCGTTGTCCAGTCTGTAACTTAGACCGAATCCAGCACCCACAAACAACCTGTTCAACCAGAGTGGGCACATGTCTGTGGCATGTCGCGACCTCCCATGCCTGCCAACCCTAGACCCTAAACCCTAGATAACCAAGCGCTCCAAGACAAGTGCCTGCAGTGCCATGGCTGCGATATCGCTATACAAGCCAGGGCATATACGCAAGTTCACTATTGCGGCATCAGTCATTGGGTGGTCCCAACCCCCCCATATGTGACATGTGTGCACTACGAGCAACAACACCCGCCAGCTCAAGAGCTCGGGTGGGGTACATACTCCATGGCCATGTACCCGGGACTACACTAGTGCTTGATGTGTGCAGAGGCGGGGCAGTCCTCGCAGTGCATAAAACGTTTGGAGTACTTCAAGCACTGCAAGCATGCAAGCATGGGGGCTGCAGCTAGGACCTAGGTGTTTTGAGTGCAAGTTGGGTTAGCTGGGTTGTTGGCAATGAAGTCCAGTAATATACGTATATATTCCACCAGGGTGGGTAGTGCTTTACAACACACACTTCACAGCCCCCGGGGTGCAAGGAAGAAAGAAAGAGGAGGAACCACACAAACGTGGAGTTACTATTCTAATAGGCCGGGCCAAGTCCCACCCAGAGTTGCCCTGGGCGCGCTCTAGTATTTGCACCAGGGGTGTGAGAGACTGGCGAGTTGGGTGCACCGCATGCAAACAGACGTATTGGCTGAAGGACAACTTAATTTCAGCCACCATGTGTACAGATTTGGAATAAAGGTGTGTACCTATGGCGTCCCGCAGGTCGCAAGTCTTGCTTCAACTGCTCATTAGCTAGTAGGATATACCGTTTTTAGGCTAGTCCCAACTTTGAACAGCGCTGCAACAGATGATGTGCAATGACAATTGGCAGCGTTGGTAGTGCAATATTGGAGGAAAATAGGATGAACCATTAATGCCAAAACGCTAGCAACAGCCACCCCACAACATTGGGCAAGTCGTGGCAGGCATAAAATCGCCCGTCCACAAGATTGACGCAAAGACAGGCAGCCACTAGTAACACTTGCACTTTTGCAGGGTGGTTTGCCCCAAGCATAGCCATGTCCAGGCGCCCTAGGGCAGTGTCCGATGTGCATCCAACTAAACCCTAAACCCTAGCAGGGCTCCTGAGTCGTGTGCCACCTCTGTCCCTGTGTGGCATCTCCTTCCCACTGGCGGCGGGTACCCCAGTCCGGGGCTTGCCAGCTCCCCTCCCTCCCAACTCCCCACCTCTCTCATATTGGCGGTAGGTCTCCTCCACCCGCTTCCCACCCAACCACGCGCACCACAGAGCCACCCCGCACCCTCTCCTACCACTCCCGACCCCCCCCTGTAGCGCTGGGTACCTCCTCGCCTCGGTCCTTGCCTTGTCCTAGTACTGGACACTGGTTGCATGGCATTACATTTGGTCACCTGGTCACCTGGTCCCTCCCCCCCTCCCCCTCAGCCCTTCTCATGTGGGTGGCGGGTACCTCCTGGCTTGGTCCTTCACCTTTCTCCGGTAGTCCGCCATGCGCTGCGTGAACATGAGGAAGGCATCGGCCTGGGCGGGGGAGTTGGGGTTGGGGGTGTCCAGGAGCTCCTGCGGGGCCAGAGGTGGTGGAGAGGTTTGAAATAGCTATCGTCAAATAAACTAATAAAATTTGGACGAGAAATTGAAGTAAAAAAAACACATGTAGTGGGCGTGGCTAGGAGCTCCTGCGGGGGGCAGAGGGGGGAAATGTGAGTGGCGGCGCGGGGGGGGAGGGTGTGACAAACCAGCTGGCCGGATTAGCAGTCAAGTGCAAGACTGACATAAAGCTCGCCCACTGCGGCAACACTATTCCCCCCACAATGTTATTTGTTGTCGTCACCCACGGGACACGTGGACTGTCCACACACACGCCTTGCTGCACCCCCTCCCTACCCCGCCCGCCCGCCCTGCCACGCAGCTGTACAATACATCATCCGGTGAACAGCCGCATGCATCAGAGCTGTGCTGCAACTAAGCTTGCACACGCCGCGCCAGGGCTGTGCACGTAGTGCCGGAGGGATGCATTGCAGGCGACTCACACTACCCCCTGGTTGATGTCAAACCTGCACACCCCGTTGACCCCGTTCACCCCGTTCACCCCGCGCCCTGTGCACCCCCCCCACCCTGCCGACCGCACCTGAACGCCCAGCAGGATCCGGTGGTGATCTACGGCTGCAGCCCTCGTCTTCAGGATATACTAGCACTGTTATCGTACATGGATAGGTTATACTTTTACATTGTGTTATGATTTAAAAAATATATGCATCATTACCATACCTGAATGCCCAGCAGGATCTGTTTGATGGTGATGGAGGGCCGCCAGCCCTCGTCCTCGTTCAGGATGGACAAGCATACCGTGCCCGAGGGGTAGACGTTAGGGTGGAAGAACTCGGAGGGGAACTTGCACTGCAGCCAAAGGGGGGAGAGGTTTAGGGTTTAGGGTTACGTGATTAGGGTTAAGGCTTGGGGACTGAGCCTGGGGAGGGACATAAGGTAGGGTGGAAGAGCTCGGAGGGGAAGATGCACTGCGAGCAAGGGGAGTAAAGTGGGGGTGAGGAGAAGGAAGAACATGCAGGGGTGCACCCACAAACGCGAAAATTCAACAGCGGAATTTTCCAACACCATGTTGAACATTATTTACCTGTGTCTATGGCTGTTAAGCTATTCCGGCAGTGTGAGGTAAACCGGCCACAAATAATGTGTGCGGCATGCCCACTTATTGGGGTTTAATTAGGGTTTACCACCCACCTTTGGTGGCTTGGCAGGGTAGTCCTCGCTGAATTCCATAGTGAGCGGGAAGAACCCCCCCTCCCAGTCTGTATCGTCTTTCCCTGGGATGAAGCACTTCCACTTGAGGTGGTTGGTGGACCTGCGGTGAGGGGTTTAGGGTTTTCAGGGTGTGCGGTATCATCCTTCCCAGGGATGAAGCACATCCATCTGCCATGAGGGTTTTGGGCTTGAGGGTTTGCGGCTTTGAAGCCATGGGATGGAGCGATGACCATCCTGGCAGCATGGTCAGCAGTGCTGTGTGGTGGGTGGTGTTGAGTGGTGGGTGGTGCTATGTGGTGGGTGGTGCTATGTGGTGGGTGGTGCCGCGGCTGTGTACGTGGGTGGTGAGTCAATGGGTGCTAAGTGGTGGGAGGGTGCAAGGGTGTGGCCATCAGTGCGGCAGCGCCGCATGGTGGGCACTGCCATGTGGTGGGTGATGCGGCGTGGTGGGTGGTGCTGCCTAGTGCATGCTGCTTTGTCATGGGTGGTGGGTGGTGGGTGGTGGCGCCAGGTCAGTAGTGTGTGTGGTGTGTGGGTACAGGGATGGTGGGCATCAGTGGGGCAGCGCCGCATGGTGGGTGGTGCGGGGTGCGGCATGGTGGGGGGTGGGGGTGCCGCACGGTGGTTGGGGGGAGATGCAGCATGGTGGGGGGTGGGGGTGGGGGGTGCGCACAGTGATGGACCTGCTGTGCCGTGCAGTAGATGGTGCAAGCGAGTGCATGGCTGACTGCTAGGGCAATGCATCGCTGACTGCTACCCTAAAGAACCCTAAATTACCCGGAGGGCTTGTCCATGGGCCACGCCTTGCGCTCTTCTGCTAGTCAGATCCCCGCTACACACAACATCACCCCAGGGTGGAAAACCCTTGGTCGGGGTTTCAGAAACTACCTTTTGCTGTGGTTTACACCCTACACCCTTCAACCTCCCCACCCTACCCCCTAGCAAAACCCTGTTTACCCGTATGCGTTGCACTCAGGCCGCGCATGGAACCCGAATGGCATGTCCCTGCGCCCTGAAACTCAATACTCTAGACCTGAACCCTCAACCACGCCTTGCGCACCCCAGCCAGGCCTCACAACTCCCATTTTGCTACCGAGGCACATGGTTTCATACGCTGCTACTCGCCGCCACTGCACCCTAAACCCTAGACCCTACACAAAGACTCACCCGTCTGCAGTCCCCTCGAGCGCGCATGGAACGCAAAGGGCTTGTCCCTGCGCCTCTACACCCTACATCTAAACCTTAAACCCTAAACCCTAAAGGAAACAAGCACTTACCCGTCTGCATTCCCCTCTGGCCGCGCATGGAATCCGAAGGGCTTGTCCCTGCGCCAAGCCTTGCGCTCTTCTGCTAGCCGGCCCCGCGCTATACCCGACATTACCCTAGAGTGTCGGGGCAGGGGATGGGTGGGGGGTGGGCGGGCGTGTGGGTGGGTGGGGAGGGGGAGGGGTGTGCCCTGTGGTTGCTCAGTTGGGCCTGCAGCAAGGGGTGGTGGGGTGGGTGTGGATGGTGTGCGGGGGTGCTGGGCTGGAGGGATTGGGGGGTGGACGAATGGTGGGGTGGTGGTGGGATATGGATGAAGTGCGGTGCAAAGGTCGCACAGCCTGCGCACCCTAAAACCCTAAGACGCAAACCCTAAACCCTGGCGGCCGGGGCACAGGGCCTGCCCTGCACCCCATGGAATACATCCAAACCTTTGAAACTCTTAAACCCTAACCCCTCCACTTTGACCGCACCAGCCACCGTCACCACCTGCCACTATGTCTCCACACACAACCCACCGCCCAACAGCCATATACAACTGTCGCCGCATGGGTGCGGCAAACCCTAAGCCTTGAACCCTAAACCCAAAGAGCACTGGGGCTGCTAGGGTATGCGCTGTGCAAAGGGTACAGACCCTTGCCGGGGTAAGTACATGTGGGGGGGTGCAAACCCTAACAGGGTATTGTGCACTGTCGGCACCAGGTTTCGCCTCTGCAAGCATATGAAACAAAGATAAAGGGGGCCATTCTACGCACCACTTTGCCCCCCCTCCCTGCATGCATGCATATACAAGCAAGCGCGCACCCATAACTACAGGGAAGGATGTCTACCTAAGCGCAGGCTTATCAATATCAATGTGGTTCCAGTAAGGCAAACTTTATGCGTGAGAAACAAGACTTTATGCGTGAGAAACAGCTACTTCTTCCTTGCACAATGACAACGCCTGCATGGAAGGGCATAGGGAGACGGGTATAGCAATACACGGCGGTATGCATGCACGCCATGTGTACACGCCATCTTGACCCCGCTAACGGGATCAAACCCCAGACTAGACTAACAACAACCTCCCAAAAGTCAAGAGGGTATGTGTGCGCGTATGCAGGGTGGGGCAGGGTATGTTGAGGGGGTCACCTGGTATTGCGCACTAAACCTTGATGTGCACCACCCATGACAAGAACGCCGGTAGGGTCTGCTGTAGTTGCCAACAACTGGACAGGGCTGTGCACCGCTATATCCCGCTGGTTCTGCCACAGGTGAAACCGCCACCGGCTGCTGACGCTTGGAGCTGCGCAACCAGTTTCTGTACAGCAATCACCTCCACGAGCGATGGTGTGGTATGGTACGCAGGAAGGCGGCTCGGTATGCGAATGGCGCAGGGTTTTGTTCTTGAAGCAGGCGCAATATGCATAGCATCTACCGGTAGAAGGGTTAACAACGGTGCCTGCTCCTTGTTCTTGCCTTTTTGGGTCGTGCCGGTGGTTGTTTTGTTTTTGAAATCAAACCCATATTTATTTTCGCGGCTCAACAGAGTTGGCAATCCCCATCCCTGCTCGATCTTGGGGACGAAAGAAAGGAACTCCCTTTTGTTCTAGGGTTTTACTGGGGATTAAACATAGTTTTCTGGGATTATCCTCTGTTCTGGCAAACAGGGTTTCTTGCAGTCCTCTGGTTGGTCTCTTTTCCTGAATTTTTAGTGTGCAGTTTGGGTGTTGGGAGAGTTTTGAGGTT
>JAULBX010027230.1:0-39567 GCA_032358255.1 Heterotrichella gracilis
TGGTTCAAACAGTGCCAGGAAAGAGCTGCGTGGCGCCGCATGTGCAAGACTGACTGCTAATCTGGCTATTTTGCTGGGATGCATGTAACTAACTACCTAACTAACTAACTGTCTAGGTTTTTGAAACCAATAAATTACCCTTCTTTAGGGTTTGGCCTCTTGCTGGCAGTGCACGGTCCACGTCACTCACGGTCCCCGGATGGTCCCTTGAGATGGCTGAGCGTGAGGGCGCCAGCTCAGCAAAAATGGCCTTAGCTTTTTGCAGGGTCTCCGAATCGTGAGCCACCCAAAAATTGGGGTGAAGTACTTGGATCTTCTCCCCGTGCACCGCCAAGCCGTCTCGCTTTGTGACAACAAAAGCTGCTCCAATTCGCAGCAGACATTCCTCATAAGCCTCTGTACCTTGCTTGCGCTGCCTTTGTCTCAGCAGCATACAAGGAACTGAACATTGCTTGTACCTAGGCAAGATGGCACAGGTGAGGTCTCGCCCACTTGCGCTTAACTTGGGCGTTTGACAGCCGCTTTGGCGCCTAGCTCAACGTACTAACGTTTATTTCTTTCCTTGCAGACAATGGGACGCGTGGCTCTGCCCGCCCAGAACAAGGTAACGCCTTAGTTCGACGTGCTTGCCCGCCAATGCCCTTCCGGCAAGCAATGGCAACTGAGCACTACATTGCTTCTTTCTGCAGGCATTCTTGGGCAACACCGTGTCTGCCAAGTCACGCAGGGGCGCCTCTGCCCGCGTGCAGCAGCGCATTGTGGCCCAGGCCGCCGTGGAGACCATCAAGCGTGCTGAGGTGCCCCTGGAGCTCGAAAAGCTCGAGCTGCCCATGAACACCTTCAACAGCAAGAAGCCATTCACCGCCAAGATCAAATCCGTGGAGGTCATCGTGGGCCCCAAGGCCACCGGCGACACCCGCCACATCATCATCGAGACCAACGGCGACATTCCTTTCTGGGAGGGCCAGTCCTACGGTGTCGTCCCACCAGTACGTGTGCCCACCATATCCACCTCCTCCAGCAGCTGATCAATGCCCCCATTGGCAGCAATCTCATCCACACCTCCAGTTCCTAGCCTCCATGACATGTATACGCTGAAGTCTGACGATCTTGGTGCGTTACAGGGCACCAAGATCAACTCCAAGGGCAAGGAGGTGCCCCATGGAGTCCGCCTCTACTCCATTGCCGCAACCCGGTATGGTGACACCTTCGACGGCCAGACCACCTCCCTGTGCGTCCGCCGTGCACTGTACACCGACCCAGAGACAGGAAAGGAGGACCCAGCCAAGAAGGGTATCTGCTCCAACTTCCTGTGCGACGCCAAGCCCGGTGATGAGATCATCATGACTGGTGCGTTGCCACACAGGGCAGGACTGCGATAAGCACACAGTGCAGGCTGGGGTTTGTTGCAGGCTAGCAATAGAGATATATCACTGCCACTCGTGGCACTGTGCGTGCTTGGGAGTCCACCCACTTGCAATTGGGGACACTTCTCCATCGTCTGTTTGCCAGACCGTGCACTGTTCTAGCCACAAGGGGCAAAGAGTTGCCACTCCATGGTTGGGTGGTGAAACGTTGCTATTTGTCTTCTAGCCTTGTCTACAACAGCCTGAGCCATACGCCCTTTATTGCAACCTTGCACGCCACTGCCTGTTGACCCAACAGTGCTGTGACGGTGGCTCTGCCAGGAAGCAGCCAGAAGTGCAGTGCCACTGCCTTGCCATCCTGATGCTACAAAGGCGCAAGCTTGAGCCTTGTCAAGGTCTGACATGACCCTTGCCCACCGTGTGTGCGCAGGCCCCACCGGCAAGATCCTGCTCATGCCCCAGGACCCCAAGGCAGCCGTGATCATGGTTGCCACCGGCACTGGCATCGCCCCCTTCCGCGCCTTCCTGCGCAGGATGTTTGTGGAGAACATCCCCAACTACAAGTGCGTAGCAAACACGGAAGCATTCTGGACCAACAGCTATGCGTCTACTGCAGCTGCACTCCGCATGACTATGTGCATTGCCATCATGCCCACAGCGCAGCAACGATGACAGGAGTTATGCCACAAGATTGGGCACCCACTCACAACTGGATGCCACTGCACTCAGACCACTCACACCACCCGCAGTCCTGTGCATTCCCATCCACCCACCCGCCTTTCAGCTCCAGCCTCTGTGTTGCATTCCCGTTCCACCCACCCACCCACACCTCTTAAGTAAAGTGAAATGAAAATTTGCCTCTTAACCTCTGTGTTGCCACCACCCTTCAGATTTGAGGGCCTCGCCTGGATGTTCATGGGAGTGGCCAACTCCGACTCCAAGCTGTACGACGACGAGATGCAGGCCATCGCCGCCACCTACCCCGACCAGTTCCGCCTGGACTACGCCCTGTCCCGCGAGTCCAACAACAAGCGCGGCGGCAAGATGTACATCCAGGACAAGGTGGAGGAGTACGCCGACGAGGTGTTTGACCTGTTGAACAACGGCGGGCACATCTACTTCTGCGGGCTCAAGGGAATGATGCCAGGTGGGTGGCGGGGCGTGTGAAGGGGTGTTGGTGGAAGGGGCAAAGGGGGGGACGGAGACAGGTGGTGTACTGCGCACAGAAACTGGGGGTCAGGAAGGGGTGGTGGGTGGCGGGGGCAAAGTTTCGGACAAGCGGATATTATCCTGGGATGTTGGGCGAAAGAGCGCCACTAGCTGCAGTGCATTTGGGGTTGGGCACCCTACGCGATGCAAATGTGATGCCGCAACCGTTACATGCATCAGCCAGGGCGCAGCATGTCTATGACAATGGGGCTACAAGCAATGCCAGGCTGGGAAAGCATGAGCTTTATATGCCATCCACTCCGGGAGTGGCAAGACCCTTTGCAAAGTACAGCTTCCTTGGCTGTTGAGGGGGGTTTTGGAAGGCATGAGTTAAACACGCACTGTGCAATCCTTAGATTGGTCACGAGGGATGGTTCTCTTACCGACTTTCCACATGGGCGATATGTAAATGCTTTCCTGTTCTACTGCCTTGGCGTTGGTTTCCTTTCCTTTCTCTCTCAACTCTTGCTGATGCGCGTGTTCCCCTCCCCCTTCTCCAGGCATCCAGGAGATGCTTGAGCGCGTGGCTGCCGAGAAGGGTCTGGTGTGGGAGGAGTTCTTCGGCAAGCTCAAGGAGGGCGGCCAGTGGCACGTGGAGGTGTACTAAATGCACACCCAGTTTAAATCAGCTTTAAATTGGCGGCGTTCAGTACTGCCCCTGGCACGGGGGCGTCGCACTTGTGCGGCACTAAGTGTTTATGTACTACCTTACCTGGCTCTTTTGCTGTGCCGGTGCGCCACATCGTGCGCTTGCGTGGCAAAGGGCCAATTACTATAACGGCGGTGCGTGTCAGCTTGCTACTTGTTGGGCCAGGCTGGGGCCAGAGGGGTTCCAGGCATGACCTAGTCTGGGCCAGGGGTTCCAGTCATGGGCTGATGCAGTAGCTGCTGTACACACACGGCAGGGCAGGGCACGGGCCTCATGACGAACACCGTTTATTAATGTACTTTTTATTGCCAATGGGGTGTCTTTGGTAGGTACTACAGGAAGCGCTATGCAGTGCTAGGAGGTGCAGCAAGGTGCAATGCACTTTGGGATTGTGTTGCAATGATTGTACGCTAGCATTGGGTTTTCTGCAACCCTGCTGGGTGCACGTTGTAACCGTTGCAATTTGTTGACAACCAATTCCAGGCCTGCCGATAGCCCGAGCCAGACTCTGTGAGTCAAAGAAAGGAAAATAAAATGTGTGTTCTGAAAATGTGAGTCACTAAACAGCGGTCATGATCACTGGCAGGTCAGGCGGCCTCAGCACCCTGTGGCAACCAGGTCCATGTGCCAGCGTTTTAATTTCTTCCGACTCAGAGCGGTCAGTAATTGGATCCGGCCCAGGGCTACACCCCGGTAACCGTTGGCATTGGCAGTCATTGCAATGCGCGTCACTGCCTTTTCAGAATTTGACCAGACTGAGTGCCCTTCGGGGTCAATAATCTGGTGGTCAACCATTACGAAGGAAGATTTTACAGACTAACTCATTCTGAAAAGAAGAACTTGAAAATGAAACGTTTCATTTGAAACAATTGATTGAACAATCTGGTGGAATGTCCTCTGATCTGTACCCAAGCTTCCAGCAAGTCGCCACAGCTGGGTCCCCAAGGGTTTGTCAAGGGCCCCCCAGCATGGAACCTGCCGCCACTAGCACAGTACCGTACGTACTCTCCTAGCCCTGCTCGAGGCAATCGTATCTTAAAAAGTACAAAGCCATACATCTCACAGCCCTCCAGTGCATGTGCTCCTCACACACCACCCTGCCAGGCCTGCGCTAGCGGGCGTGTGGCGCGTGCGACGTGACCGAGGTGTTGTTGAGGATACCCTTCCCAAAGAACTCAGCGATGACGTTGAACCCATCCGCAGAGCTCTTCAGCTGCGTGAAGAACTTGTCCTGCACCACACAGGGTTTAGGGGTTTAGGGTTTAGGACGTAATGCCGTGCGGGTAAGTGCCCCTGAAGGAAGAGCAGGGCATGCATTCGCCATGTGCGTCCATGCACAGCCACTGTGGATGATTTGATGGAAGGCCTTGCGCGCTCCCTTACTTTCTTTCTGTGAGGGCGGTTCAGGCCCCAAGGTGGAAACACACGTGGCCATGCCATGTCCATGTGCCATTTGCCACATCATTGATAGTGATACCGATGAATAGTGAATGGTGTGAGTTTTTCCCATTCTCTCACACGCATGTGTTGACTCGGCCAATGAGGTCCCACCTGCTCTGTGGCGCCCGCCTTGAGGGACCTGGAAATGTCCAAAATGTGCTTGAATTCCGGGGCGCACAGCGGGCACTCGCGCTCATTCTCCCCCAGGCTGCGCAGGTTGAAGGAGTGGCCGCACAGGAAATGCACGGCAGGAACCTCCAGGGGGGCGCCGGTGAGGGCACATTTGCTGTTCTGGAAAACCTTGGCCTGGGTGGTTCGGGGGGTAGGGGTTGGGGATTGCGTGAGGGACACATAGGGGGAAAGGGATCAGGAGGCTGTATGGTTTGGAGAAGCAAAAGGCACAATGGGTGTCCAACAGCAGCAGCCAGTCCTTTAACCAGGATAATATGGAGTTTAGTGAAACTGTTGCCATAGGACGCGAACGCCAACAAGTTTTACTGCTCATACTTCCTTCCTGAACAGCTCCGCCAATTGGCCCCAACCCTAAACCCTACCTGCGA
This sequence comes from Heterotrichella gracilis, assembly GCA_032358255.1. Taxonomy (NCBI): domain Eukaryota; class Xanthophyceae; order Tribonematales; family Xanthonemataceae; genus Heterotrichella; species Heterotrichella gracilis. Next base: position 5,226 of record JAULBX010027230.1, read on the forward strand.
GCGCAGCTCCGCCACCTGCGCCCGCATGGCAGCTGTGCCCTTCTGAAACTCCGCCACCTGGCGCCTATCCTGCTCCACATGCGCACTGGCACCCGCCAGCTGTCGCGCCATGTACTCTCGCACCACCGCCAGCTTCAGGTTAGGGTTTTTGGCTAGGGTTTGGAGCACCACCAGGGGCGGGAGCAGGTTGCCTGCCTCTATATGGCGCAGGACCTCCTGGACCTGCACAAGGGTATAGGGTTCTTGTTTAGGGTTTAGGGTTCTTAGATAGGGTTTGGAGCATTAAACCGGCAGGGAGCAGGTTTAAATTTTAGCGGTTGCAACGTGGAGCATTATGTCAAGCTATACATTGCATTGATCCTCCAAAATTTCTGCAGTGTTTGGGGTTCACTGGCCCAGCATGTGGGCTCAATGACAGACCCCTGAAATGTTTTTTTTTTTTTTTTTTTTTTTGGTGTCCACGTTACAGTTGCAGCCGAAGGGCCTGGCACGCCAAATGGAGGCGCAGCACCACACTCAGGGGGAATAGATGGACCCCCGTGCTGTGAGCAGTTCCCAGGATACCTTGGCAAGTGGAGGGGTGAGCACATATAGTGCCGGGTGTGCGCCAGAGCGCCAAATGACAGGCTTCAAGGCGCTGCAACCTAGTAAAATATAGCAGAGTTCCAACGGTCCCTACCCCTGAAATGTTGCCAGTACCCAAGTATTGTCTACATCCCCCTCTTCATAGCAACATCCCTGCTGCAATACCCGCCCACCCCCCGTCCCCCCTCACACCCACCCGACCACCCACCACCCACCACCCACCTGCTGAGTGCAGTCATCCGCCTGCGCCCCCAGGTGCTCCAACACCTCGTTCCACAGCTGCGGGTCACCCCCCTTGGAGCCATCACCCAGCCGCACACAGGCATCAATCAGCCCCACATGGTCGCCCTGGCGCATGTACACCTGCAAATGTGGTGCATTTTAAGATCATATCCAGTGGGGCAAATGTCGGTCAAGCCATCATGGTCACCCAGGCGAATATACACCCCTAAAAATGTGGCGCATTTTGAAGGCATTTCCGGGGGGACAGGTGGCAGTCAGGCCCGGCATGTACGCCTAAATATGTGGCTTGTTCACTGGAAAGTTAGAAGGGCAAAATCGTGCAGGCTAGAGTGCTCACCCCATCAAAGGGACAACACGCAACTCCAGAAAAGAGCGTACTCCGATCACACATGCATCCAGCTCCGGCCCCCTCCTCCCCGTTTCCCCCCTACCTGCAGCACCTCCCTGAACAGGCGCATGTTTTCGTACAGCAGCACCAGCCCCTGCCAGAAGTCATGCATGCGGCACACAACAAGCACGTGGTCGGGATCGTAGCGCGGGGAGTCGCCTGAGGAGGGGTGGGAGGGGAGGGAATGATACAGTTAGGACTCCAGGGATTGACAGGCAAACATGCCAATACATGATGATGGCGGTAAACCTAGTGGTGGTAGACTTTCGGTTCCCCAACCAAGGGATTTGCATGCGCCACACACCCAGCACATGGCTGGGTTCACACCACTGGGAGTCCCCTGTGAGGAGGGATGGGATGCGACCCCTGGGCTCAACGGTCACAAACTCGGGATTTTGACAAGAGTACCAAGATAATCATAGAACCATTCTATGCTGCCCTATTATTATCTTACTACCCTTGGTTTCAAGTACAAATCTGTGACCCTACCTGCGGGCCAGCCCCTGCGCAGCAGCTCAAGGGCCTTCTCCCTCGACACCTCGTAATGCGCCCCCACTTCTAAGTGCCCGTTGCCATTCCCATGCGACTGGCCGCTCGCACCGGCTGGGCTAGGGTGTCCCTTAGGGTTTCCCTCCCCGGCCGCCTCAGCTAGGTAGAGCTCCAGCAGGGTGTGGTATAATACATCTTCACCGGCAGGGGAGGGGCTGCTGTTGAGCACAAACTCGCACAGGAGCATGAGGGCGGTGGGCCTGCAGGCAACAAGGGTTTAGGGTTTAGGGTTATGGGTGAGGGTGTCGCACAGCAGCATAAGGGCGGTGGGCCTGCGAGCAGTAAGGGTTTAGGATTCAAGGGTCAGGGTTAGGGTTGAGGGTTGGGGTTCAGGTATCGCACAGGAGCATGAAGGGTTTGGCCTGCGGCTGACAAGGGTATAGGGTTCAGGGTATAGGAATAGGGTTTAGGGTGACACACAGGAGCACGAGGACGGGGGGCCCGCGGGCGACAAGGGTTTTGGGGTGACAGAGATAGGGTTTGGCTGGGGTTTCCCGATGCCCCTGCACGTCAACAGATTGGCACAACGATGTCAAGGCAGAGCTGGATGGTGCAAACTGTTGACGTATTACCTTAAATAGGGTTTCTTAGGGTAAGTTTTAGGGTATTTCCTAGGCCATTCCGCACCTCTCCGAGTACAGGTGTGTGAAGTCCGCCACCTGCGCCATCCAGTGCTCGCCACCTGGCGTGTGCGCAGGCGACACACACAGCTGCATGAGCAGGGCGGTGGTGGCCTCGGGGAGCTGATCTACTAATACCTGGAGCAGGAAAACCCTGGTTAGGGTCTGGATAGGGTGCACGCACAGCTGCATGCGGAGGGCGGTGGTGGCCTCGAGAAGCTGGTCCACCAGCCCCTCGGGGCACAAAACCCCCTAGGTAGGGTCTGGATAGGGTGCACAAACCTGCTCGGCGTGGAGGGGAGGGAAATGCAGTCTGGGTGAATCGCTTGGCCAATTACCATAACCTCATACGGCGCCATACCCTACAACCACCACAACCCTGACCAAGAAACCCTCAAACCTCATGCGAGGGTTCCACATCATTACGTCATGTTTTCAATACCATGGAATCAAGTTATTACCATGTCTCACCTTGTTTAACACTTGAATTGAAAAATCCAATTCAAATTCAACAGCCTTAGAGGAAACATATTCTCTCACCTTCCCATGCTTGCGCAGCGCCGCAGCAGCCTCGAAGGGCTCCAGCGCCTGCACGTACTCCAGTGCCTGCGGGTAGTCCCTAAGATCGTCCAAGAGGATGTCTGTCACCCACTCCCTCTCACCAGCCAGCCGCGCAACCCCGAGCGCATGCTGGTAGTACCCGGCGCCACGCAGCACCTGAGAGGAAAAAGGAGGTGGTGAGGGGGTTTGGCGGCGGGAAACGCGAGTGTTCTGCTGTATATACATACATGATTTCCCGCTCGAAAATGGGAAAAGGAGTGCGCACCTGTAATTGCAGTGTCAAGCAGGTCTGTCCGTCAGTCTTCTGTTGTGCTTTTACATAATCCATATTGAAAGACTCCAATTCTGCAACAGCCCCCACGAAACGCCCCATTACCCCACCGCACCTTGACCGCGGTCTCCACATCGAACCCCATTGCCTCTGCCCCCTTTGCGCTGTCCAATTGCAGAAATTTGTCCAGCTTGTCCACATCCTTCAGTTTGCTGTAGCAGTTGAGCAGCAGGGTGGTGTGGTCCGAGGAGGCAAGGCCCTGTGGGAGGGGGAAAGGAAGGGGGGGTTAAAATTGGGATGTACATGGGGAGGGGGGAGGGCGGGAACATGGGGAGGTACATGTGTGAGGAGACCCAGGTGCATGGGGGGGAGTGAAGCGGCCCCAGGGAGGGGACAAGGGTGTGTGGGTGGGTGGAAGAGTTTCTGGTGGGGCAGGGATGGGTTCAGGCGAGGGCTGTAGCTGGTGGAGCCCTGAGGGTTGCCACCACAAACCCTAGCCAAGGACTTTGCCTCACAAGCACACCGTAGCATTACCACTGCCAGCCCCACCTGTTCCTGTGATTGCTCCAAGTGGCCTAGCCAAAGGGTTTGTTCTTATTTACCCTAGTCTAGGGTCTTTGCCCACCTGTTCGTGCAGCTGTTCCAAATACCCCGTGAGTGCCCCTATGCGCTGCGCGTCCAGAAACCTCTGGATGTCACAGGACGTGTCCACCTAGCCTAGGTAGTCCTTGCAATCTTGCCCTTTGCACCCTAGACAAGGGTTTGCCAACATATGTATGGTATACCGCCATCTATTCAACCACTCCTTGCAGTACCGATGTACCCTAGCCCAGGGTCTTCACCCACCTGTTCATGCAGCTGCTCCAGGTAGCCCGTGAGTGCCCCGATGCGCTGCGCGTCCAGGAATCTCCGGATGACGTAGGAGGGCTCCAGCTGGCCTATGGTTTCCCTGTAGTGGTCCATGGCCCCCTGGTAGTCGTGCTTGTGGTACAGGTGGTCGCCCGACTGGCGGTGGATGTCGGCAAGGGTGGAGGAGTCAGCCTGGGGGGAAGGGGGTGATAGAGGTCAGACGCGCATGACAGGCGGCAGGTGAAGGTGATGTGCGCGTTTGATGATTATATGCATTTGCTCCTGGAGGATCCTCGCACTCCATGATACGGGGGCAACACCTGTCTGGCCATCATATCCCATACTGAATGGAGTATTTTAACAAAGCTGGGCGGGGTCAGGCATGTCCAACAGTGCTAATCTGCCACTTGAGCTGAAATGCACTTCTCAATGTTTCAACCCCTTCCCGCCCACCCACCAGCCCAACCGTATTCCCCCCCACCCACCCCCCTTCTCAGCTTCTGCCAGGGTGAGCGCGATACTGTACAAATTCTTTATAATTACTTTTTATTCTTTGTAAGTTCATTTTAGCACACCCCGATCCCCACCGCCACCCACCTTCTCAGCCTCTGCCAGGGTGAGCGCGATACTGTACAGGTTCTTGCCGCATAGGAGGTCGAGCTTGGCCCCCAGGTCCTTCTCCCGCAGCCCCACCACCTCCCCGTTCCTCTGAAACACCACCACCTGGCCCCACACGCACACCACCGCAGCCACCTCCCCCACAGGCACCGAGGCAGCAATGAGCTTGGTGTTGAGGTCGTAGAGCTGGAGCAGGGATTGGGGATCCCCAAAGGCGGTGTCGGTGGTGGTGACTAGGGCCAGGTAGGACTTGGCCCACTGCACCAGCTGCTTGGTGCCTACAGGGAAACCCTGGGTCAGGGTTTGTAATGCCTAGAGAAGAAACCTGGGTAGGGTTTGGCCCACTGCACAAGCTGCTTGGTGCCTGGGGAAGAAACAATGGTTAGGGTTTGTAATGCCTGGAGGGGATACCTGGAGAGGGGTTTGTAGTGCCTGGAGGGGAAACCTGGGTTAGGGTTTGTAGTGCCTGGAGGGCAAACCTAGGTTGGGGTTTGTAGTGCCAAGGGGAATCCTGGGTTGGGGTTTATAGTGCAGAAGCACAAGCTGCTTGGTGCCTTTAGGGGGTGGGGAGGGGTGGTAAAGGCAGAGAGTGGGCTGCAGGAAAACCTCCATCATGGTTTCTTACCCATGCTGGATATATGTGCACATGTTTAATGGTTAATTAAGCCCAGAAGAACAGACCTGCACCCCACACCCCCAAAAAGGGCTTGTCAGTTCCCCCTACCTGCGAATGCAAAGCACGCCCCCTTGCCATCCTGGCTGTAGAAGTACACCGCCTCGCTGCGCCCCACCACCGCCTCACCCCCAGGGCTGCACGTCATGCATCGGGGGGAGCAACCCGCCTTGTCGAGCTGGGTCTGCAAAGTGGAGGGGGTGCAGGGGTTAATACTAAGATTTCAAAGTGTAGGACCAGCTATCGTGGTCAATGAGCAAGGACTCGAATAAATGCCACTGGGTGACTGGGGAGTTGACAAAAAAATGGGTAATTGTGCTATACTAAAATTGTGTTCAACAATCCATAGGACTATGGGTGACTTCCAAAATCCCGCGCCTGTTGGTGGGTTCTGCGTAGGGTTTGTGTAGTGCCCATGTAGGGTTTCCGCTTTCGCACCTTTTGGTTGGTTTTTGTGTCCAATAGCACCACCTGGTCTCGCGTGGCTGCAAAGAGGGTGTGGGTTCGATCCCCGCCGGAGCATAGCGCCGCCACTGGTGACGGGTGCGCGGCATCGGTGTTGAGCGACACAGTGGCCCGCGTGAAGCGGTCCTTGACTGCAGGCAGAGGGTGAATCTTGAAGTCAAGATCATAAGTCAAGACCCTAGATCAAAACCCTAAACTGTGTTGAGCGACACAGTGGCATGGGTGAAGCAGTCCTTGACAGCAGGCAGAGGGTAGTTTTTTATCATGGACCAAAACCCTAAACCAAGACCCTGAAGTGTGTTGAGCCATACAGTGGCGCGGGTGAAGCGACCCTTGACTGCAAGCAGAGGATAGCCAGCTGCACCACTTTTCCATGTTGCATGCATAACAGTAATCACCTTTGCACAGTCCCTGATCGGTGGAGATTTGATTTTCTATACATACCGTATTGTAATACATCCATGAGCAAGCAGGTAGTTGCGCAGTCACTGGCACAGTGGCAAACATTGATTCGACTTGAACCCTGAACACAAACCCCGCAACAGTTGTTGCATTCCAAATGCGTGGTTGGGTGCCGTCCCAGAAAGCAGACACCCAACTCTCAGCAAATGCATTTGTGTGCAAAAAGTCCCATCGTGGCAAAGCTGGTAGATATTCCGCATGCATACTTTAATTGTGCAGTCAATTTCCTTGTCATTGCTGTAATGTTGAGGATCCCGGGTCATGTTGGTGGCCTTGCCTCACATGCAGTATCCTACCATGACGCAAAAGATGTCCAGCCCCTGCTTAGTTGAAGGAATGCATTTGCTGCGATCCTTGGACAGGCAGGGGCTGCACATGGATTGTGGCATGGTGGGGTACTGTTTGAAATCCAATACCAGCGACATGACCTAGAATGCTCACACCACCTCACTGACAAGGAGATGACCACTGCACATGTAGAGTATGCTGGGTGCAAATGACCTAAAATGAAGGGTTGGGTAGTTGCTACCAGGCTGCCCACTGGTAGAGACAAACTCACTGAAAACTGGCAAAAGGACCTAAACCCTGAAAACCCTAAATGGGGTATGCAGTCCAGCAAGCGGAAGGGTTGCATGCATGCTTGGTGTGGCAGCCAGAGAGGGTGACTCCATTAGGTGACGTACAGATGTCTCCACGGACGATGGGTATCGCCCCGGTAGACAGCCCCACTGTGGGCCAATCGGTGGTGACCAGCGTGCACTAGTTGCATTAAGGGGCATAGTTGCTTTATGGGTGATATGATACAGGGTTTAGGTTTCATGAATGGTTGATATGGGTGGGCAACATGGGTGGTCAGACAAGGGGACAAGAAGGGAGCAATTTATCAGGAGACGCACAGATGTCTCCACGGATGATGGCCACCGCTCCGGTAGACAGCCCCACCGCCACGCTCACTGTGGGCCAATCTGAGGTAACCAGCGTGCATGCTGTGATGGCTGCCTCTGGGAGCTTGGTGGTGAAGAGCCTGGAGGTGCGGATGCACTGCGGGTGGCCCGAGGTGCGGTGGCCCAGGGGGTCCCAGGACTTGATGGTGGCGCTGCCTGCACCCCCCTCCTCGTCACCGATAGTCACCAGCAGGTCCTGTGAAGGGTAGGGTGTGGAGGGCTTCCATGAAGGGTTTTGTGAGAGGTGGGGTGGGTTTGGAGGAGCGGTATGTTATGGACGTGGGTGTGGGGGGGCAGTGGCATGGCGCGCGGGAGAGCCACGGCGGGAGGTACACGGGGTTTGGGTGTCCCACTCAGCAGAGATGGAAAATGATGCTGCAGCATGTAGATGGTGGTCCTCCGGCGTTGCGGCATTGTGCTGTGTGTCGCATTGGGTTGCATGCTACAGCAGGAGTAACAATGCATGCATATGCAACAGGCACTATAGGGTAGATCCCGACGCGACTGAGCATGCTGTCCAGGTAGAAGCTTACCTTGACAAAGTACACCACGTGCACTTGCTTCTGATGCGCTTGGAACGTGGCTGACAGCGAGAAATCCCTCGCAATCAGCAGCACCTGGCCATCGGAGCACCCGCATGCCAGTTTCTGTGCAGCGCTGTCGCACGCGGTGACTGCAGCTGGCAAGGGGGGGAACTGGGGCGTTTCTTTTGTGAAGAAACTAAACTTCTTCCAGCTCAGGCTCATGGTGATTGCCCGGTGACCCAAGTCACGGAGGACATGCCATTCGACAAGCTTGTGGCAAGTGGGTTGGCAAAGGGCGAGGGGAACAGCCCATCACGCGATGTCTTCCAGTTTGTGGTAGCGAGCAGAAGGTATATCTACGACTGGGTTCCAAAGGGGTATCAGAGATATGACTCCATGCCAGGCACGGATGCATGCATGCATGTGGCAGATGTTGCTTAGCAAGTCTTTTATGCCCAAACACGTGAGGCATAAACGCTCAGATATGTCGTGCACTCGTTTCAGACGAATATAACACAAGACGCACCGAACAATCTCAACTAAAACCAAAGTGCTTTCGGCTTTTCCGGAACTTCTGCTGATCAGCCCTTGTTTGGGCGAATTGCAGGTGGAAGGGTGCTTTTGCCAGTGGTGTATGTGTGCATACGGGCAGGGGCCAAGCCACTCCTGCAAGACTTGAAGAGCAAAACGCCAAGGAGGTTGATATTCGTAATATTGGTGGAGCCTTGAAGGACAAGAACTCAGCTGGTTGGGAGCCCGCCAGTCACACGATGCAAGCGCCTCAGGCTACTCTGAAGCAGCTGGAAGCCATAGAGGTGAACCTGGCACTGTGTTTGCAAAACATATTCATAGTTTAATCCTTGAACGGGAGCTTGCACCTGCCCGCACCCTTTTACAGGATCATATTGCATGCTATTCACACTGCCAATGCCATCTCAGGGAGAGGTGGAGAAGATCCTGCAGCAGAGGAACAACGACCTTGACAAGCTGCAGCAGGAGTATGAGAAAGAAACAAAGCCGTACACCGAAGTCAGGTAAACCAGCGGGCTCTTTCTTGCGCCACAGAAGTGGCTTGCCCAGAATCTGACCGCAATCCAGTGACCTCACAATGTTTTACCTCAAAGGCTGTTGTCTGAATTACGTAAGCTGTTGTTCAGCTCAGCAGGTGCACACCCCTTCACGGTTGCTCATTGGTGACCTTGTGCTGTGCAGATCTGCCATCGTCAGCGGCAAACTCGAGCCTGAAGGCGTCAAGCTGGATAGCCTGGACACCAGCTCCATCCCACCTGCAGATGCTAGCGAAACAACAACCTCACGGCCGAAAGGCGTGCCCTGCTTCTGGCTGACAGCCCTCTGCAACCAGGTAGGTATCGCTTGCACCACCCTCCCCGTTCAACGCGTAAACCTATGCACTGCATTAAAAAGACGGGCACCGGACTGGGTGCAAGGGGCGTAAGGTGTGAGGGTGCAAGGGGCGTTAAACGTGTCGGTGAACACAGTGTGGCATGGTGTCGGGGCACGATTGGACCGAGCGGGCGGTGGGAATGGGTACTGGCAACTACTAAAGCAACCCATGTTCTTTTTTTTCGGCAGGACACCGTTGCAGAGCACATCACAAAGAAGGACAAGCAGGCACTGGAGTACCTGCAAGACATCCGGCTGGCTGGAAAGGGCAGCGTGGAGTTTGTGTTTGCACCCAACTCCTACTTCTCAAACAGCGTGCTCAAGAGGAGCATCGCGCTGGATGAGGCGGCGCCAGAGGGGGTGCGGGATGAGGGGACGAGCATAAAATGGAAGGCGGGGATGAACCTGACTGTGAGGGAGGTGGTGAAGAAGGGGGGAGGCGGCAAGAAGGTGTGTGTGCACCTGGCTGCTTGAAACCCTATACCCTACACCCCTACCTGTTGGAGCCAGGCTAGGGTTCCAGTATATTTGTGGCAGGTTTTTTCTTAGCCACAGGCACTCGTGAGCTCCATTCAGTCCGCCCATTGTATCGGCTCCATTGCATTGCAACAGCTTTGGAATGCTCTGCACCTTATCTGTCTCCAAATCTCATCCTGATATTTCAATTACCATTGAATCACGACAGGGGAAGAAGAAACCATCAGCGCAACCCGGGGAGGTCCAGAGGCGCCTCAAGCCCTGCCCCTCCTTCTTCCGATTCTTCGCCAAAGCACGCCTGGACCGCGCACCCGCCTACGACCCGGCGGCCGCGGAAAATGCCGCGGATTCCGACGATGATGATGATGAGGGGCTCACTGAGCAGGAGACCAAGCTGCTGCAGAAATTGGAGCGAGATCTGGAAATCCTGGGGTACATTGTGAATGCCGTGGTGCCCAACGCAATTGCGCTCTTTTTGAGCGGGCCCCTGCAGGTGCGTTAGGAACCCTAAGCCAGGATACTGGGCTTTCTGTATTGGGCGCTCCGTGGGTGTTGTAACAATAACATTGGCGTACCGATTGAAGTCGCGCATGATGGTGTTGGCCATGCAATGCCAGTGCTGCTGTGCATCCCCGCCAAAGGGTGTACAGGAACTGTGCTGGCATGCTATATACCATTGTGTGCACCATGCACATTATATGTCCAGGCATGCTATATACCAGTGCTGATACGGGCACAGCCCACCATCTGGTATCCAGCACCTCATTGCGCTGATACGTGTGCCATGTGGGTGTGCAGGGGGCGTCAGGGGAGGACGAGGACAGCGAAGGATACCAGATGGTGGGCTCCGGCACTCCCGACACCCCCCATGGTGCGGTGCAGCGGCGGGTGGCGGTGCTTCGCCTCATCCAGGTACCCTAAACCCTAAATATGAAGTTCACCTCATCTTAAGTACCCTAGACCTTACACCCTAAACAAGGTTCTTTGCCTCATCAGGTAGGGACACATAGGGAACGACCAGCTCCAGGGACAAGCGCCCTCTCACTCTGTTTCTTCCCTGCCCTTTCGGCTGACTCTTGTGGTGCCTGTTCCCCTTGCCTTGATCACCCTGGTCAGGAGTCCGGGTTTAGGGTTAAGGGTTTCCTGTGTGTTCCATGTGGACTGTCACCTTTGGGCATGTTCCTTCTATCTTGCTGTCTACCTATCCCTCGTACTTCAGAGATCTCCATGTACGGATAGCCTCAACTCAGGGATTTGCGCCTCAGGCACGGGTGGAGGCCGCTCGCACACGGTTGGATGAGGGCCGCCTCGCATGCCTGCGGGCAGCGGATGACCAGCTTGAGGTTGTGATGCAGCGGCGACGGGGGGTGCTGGTGGAGAATGGTAGGTGGAAGTGGGAGGGGAGGAAAATGCTTTCGTATGTGGGGGGATTAAGATAAACTAGTCCTCCCGGTGTTATAAAGATGGTTTTGAAGAGTACGCCTTGGATGTTCTTATTACTTTCCTGCCAGCACCTCCACTGCTCCCCACAGTACCACCACTCCCTCCACCACTACATTTTTCCCTCCGAGGGACGGTTTCCCTGACTGACTTGACTTGGGGGCTATGCGTAGTTGCTATGCCGCCTTATTTACGCCTTTGGCGTCTGTTTTCTTTTCTTTCCTTTTCTTTACTATCTGCACCATGCAGGTTTTGGTGCTAGCTAAAAGGGGTTACATCTATTTTACAGTCAGATTATGTCCTGCTGGGTGTGCCCCGCTTCAGGCTGTAGGCGCTCAAGATCTACTACTTTTGTCATCGTTTTATTATAATTCCTGTATGATAAGTTGCTGTTTTCTTTACTCATTTATCACTGTAGAGGACTAGTCTGCACGCAAGCTGTCAATGCCCCGCTTCTGGCTCAGGTGCTCAAGTCAATATATGTCGCCATCATTTCATTATTATGAGGATGTATTTTACCTTCCATTCATCTCCCGCAGGCGAGCTGTCAGTGCCCAGGTTCTGGCTGAAGGCGCTCAAGTGCTGCGACGCCTGCCTGGAGGCGGTGCACATGCGTGACGAGAGGGCACTGGCACAGCTGGAGGACGTGCGGGTCAGGCGGGAGTGGGGGGAGGATGGGGACTGCGCCCTGACGGGTGCGTAACTAATAGTGAGACTTAAATAAGAAAATATAAAATATAGCCAACAAACAGAAATACAAAAAGAGTAAACTGGAAAAGTAAAGATGGCAACTGCGCCGTGACGGGTGCGTGTGGGGAATGGGCGTTGAGCAGTGGTGGTAGAGGTGGTGTTCTGGGGTTGTGTGCTGGTTGTGGGGGCAGAAATAGCCAGGGCAAGCGTAATGCTGCGATGATTGCCTTCTTCTGGATTTATTTTCTACCATGTGAGGTGTCATAGATGTTGGGCACGTAATGTACTTAAGTCTCCTTGGATTTATGCGCCTCATGCATTACGCGTGCGTCTAGCCTCGCGCATTACCATCCGTCTCTGCCATTGAACTCCTCCTCACACTGGCCTGCAGTTTCCTACCACTTCCTCCCCAACCCACTCTTCTCAAACGCCACCCTGGCAAAGACCTACCACTTCCGCCCATCCGCCGTTTCCGGGGACTGGTACGCTCAGTGTGTGGACACAAGCGGGGTGAGTGATATTCAATGGAAGGAGGGGGCGGACCTGCGCTACAAGGTGGCCACAGGGGGCAGGAAAAGGGCGGCAGCAAGCTTCTTCTGGCTGTTCCAACAAGGTGGGTGAATCAAACAAAATAGTTAACCCTAAACCCTAAATCTGTAAATGCGTCTCACCTGTACCAATGCACCCCTAAACCCTTATGAGGTAGTCTTATCCGCATGGGTGCAGACAGGCTTTGGGCTCGTGCTGGCTACTGCTGGTATCCACAGACTGTTAAATGGTGCGCTTCATTTGAAAGGTACATCTAGTGCCAGGCACACGCAGCCCCCCCTTGGTTGATAATCTGTATCTGTTCTCACTTAAATACATGCCAGCAGCGGTGCATTTGTGCTGACAACCCCTCACCACATGGCACAGGGGGCGCGCGTCACGCTTTCAACATTGTGGGCGAGGGGCGGGAGGCGGCGGCTGAGGCGCAGGCACGTGAGGCTGAGATGGTGCGCGAGGTGGCGCAGCAGGTGGCCACCCAGCCGCTGCACCTGTACCGCCAGATGGTGGAGCTGGGGGGGGACGATGAGGAGGCAGAGGAGGAGGAGGTGGGTGTGGTGGTGGGGGAGGGTGGGGGAGGGGTATAATGACATGGGTATGGGGGACCAAACATGAGGCCTTTCAAAGAGGGGAGAAACCCCACAGTGCTTGAAAACATACTTGCTCACCAGCTTTTTAAATCGAAGCTCGTTTTGCATGGAAATTGATTAAAATGAAGTACATCTTAGATTGAATTTCCCCGCATCTGCAGGACGAGGACAGCGATCCAGAGGCGGAGTTTGAGCGGGACGTGGACCAGCTGCAGGCAGAGGAGACCGCCTTGCGGGGCGCCTCGGCTGCCCCACGGGGAGCCAAAAAGGCCCGGCGCTGGTCCCTGCGCTGCAACGGCGCCACCGTGCTGCTGGTCATCCTTGCGCTGGTCATCTGTGCGCAGCTGTTCATGTTCTTTGAGGAGGTGGCGTTCTTCAGCAGGTACCGGCCGCGCCAGGTGGCGGAGCCTCAGCAGGAGTACTATGAGGACTACTGAGGGGGGATGCTTATGATGACTGCTGGGGGTTGGGGAGGGGGGCGGGGCACTGCCAGGGCATTTGAGAAAAGACAAAGCCATATTATTGAGGTCCAGAAAATAAAGAATGATTGGCTTGACGCTGTGGACCATGGTGGATTGTGGGTCATTCCAAGAATACAAGGAAAGAAAATGAACGCATTATGTTTTGAAATGACAGAAAGTTCTGCATTAACATTCACTGTCTTAGTTGTATGCATATACATGGCCACGGCATGACAGTGGTATTGACTAAACGTATGGAATTCTGTCAGTTACATCAAATGTAAATCCCACGTCATTCCTGGACTCCTCCGAGGGAAAGGTCAGCTAAAGGACATATCAACGCCTCTGGCGTTTGCTTGCGCTTCATTTCTTGTCAGTAAGTAAGGGAACGCTCACAGCTGCCTGCAGGGACAAGCCAGCTGGCCAATCCTGCAGGACCTGGTACAGCACACCGGGTCAACGCCGTGTGCTCCACCTGGCCAGACACCAGATGACAAGTGCTCATTATCCATTGCAAGAGCCCCTGGTGGTCCCGGACACTGGCAGCGTGCATCATTTTGAAAATCTGACAGCATCTCTCTGACAGCTTTAAAACTACCGGCGCCATTTGTCACAGATCCGTAATATACCTCGCAGTGTCTCCCAGCAGCATGCTATGCTAAATGGTGTTATCAGCTGGCCCGCCTGACCCCCGTGACCACCGCCCAGTTGCTCTCAGAGCGCACTTCCATGTGATCAAAGTACTGGGTGTACCTATCAATGACCCCAGGCGCCTGCTCAGTCAAAATCCCCGAAAGCACAATCCTGCCCCCGGGGACTGTATACCCTGCCAACCGGTCACAGAGGGATAGCAGCGGTCCCCGCAAGATGTTGGCAATGCACACCCCAAACGTGGCGGGAGCACGCTGCCCGCTCCCCAGTACCTGCTGCTGGGATCCCAAGGGGTCGTCTCCATCGGGCTCGCAATGCAGCGCCAGGAATTGGTCCTGTTGGTGGTTGAGCGCTGCGTTTCGGGTGGCTGCCTTGACCGCGAGGTGGTCGATGTCTGTGCCGATGGCCAGGCTTGCACCCAGCTTGAGGGCTGCGATGGCCAGCACACCTGAGCCTGTGCCGTAGTCCATCACCGCTTGGCCACGGAGGTCCATTTCGTGGAGAACCTGGAGACACAGCCTTGTGGTGGGGTGGTCGCCTGCAGCGCACAAAACAATTTAATTAGCAACTTTGACGTGTTCCTTACATACCCAGTAGGTGTAAAGAACACGTACCAAAGGAAAAAACTGTACCAATAATACAGTTATATTGCAAACTCGGTTGCTTAAAGCCGAGCTTCTGCGTATGCCATCCCATTGTGGTACATCACATGTTGATACACTGTGCACCTCTGATGTCCATGACAGTGCCGAGGAGGCACATGTACTGTGCAAACAGGAATGAGATGCCACAGTGGGCATCCACAACAGCAGCATCTAGAGTGTGTCAAAGCCACTGTCCTTTCGAGGCGCCAACTAGCACAGTCCACCCATGCCACCTGCGTCTGCCCAGCATCACCTGTCCCAAAGGCCAGTCCGGGCTCCAGGATGATGTTTGTTGCCTGCGGGTAGGGGGCCTCAAACCACGCTGGTATGATCCACAGCTGCGGGGCTATTTGGGCTGGCTGGTAGCTGCCCTTGATGGAGTTGACCCACACCGCCTCGGTCACACCTGGTCACAGCGACAAGGGGCTCAAACACAGTGAAAGCGCACTGTTCAACATGCTTTCAGACTGAAATTAAAATGTTGCAGGAAGCATTTGAGGCCTTCCTTATAGATTGTAATGTCCCAGGAGCTGGCAGAGGAGCTGGTGCGTTGGTGATATACTGGGTTGCGACAGCTGAGCATTACCATCTGATGGAATGGCCATTGTTTTTGCCCCCTCTCTTGTCTCCAGAACCGACGGCCTCACATATGAGGCAGCGCATCATTCTTCTTTATACTTAGAAGCATGTAGAATAAAAAAAACCTATTTTGTTCCTACATTTGAGTTGTTTTTCCAATTATTTATAATTTCATTCAGTCAATACCTTTGATGACAAAGGGTATCGTGTCCCGCTCCATGACTGATGCCACCCGCTCCAGTGCCTGCCCCACATCCTGCTCTGGTGGGAAGTAGGCCACCACCGAGCATGCATCCCACAGCTGGCGGGACCCCTCGTCAAACAGTTCCTGCTCCGCTGCTCCTGGAGCCCTGAACTCCTCAATCCTGCAAAAAGGTTCCGCATTTTGGACGAATTCAGCTCGCCTGGCAGGTAGTTGCGTTGCTCCATAGCTTGGGTGACCTTCTGGCCATGATATGATGCGCACGCCGGGTGATAGCCATGCCGGGCGGTGCGCAAGGTAATTTGTAGGTACTGCAATGACCTGCAGGGCTCCTGGTGCCCAGTGGTATGCCAGCTGGCAGGAACACAGGTGTGTGCACCACACCAGTGCCACAGCATACCTGGTTGACTGCGCACCAAAGCTGAGCAGGGTGTCCGCCATCACATCCGCATCCTCTCCAGACACGCTGTGGATGGTGACCTCCTGGCTGCATATCTCTTCAGAGGGAATGGTTGCCGGTGTGGCACCACTGCACGCTAGCCGCTGCGCCCTCGAGTGGCCTAGTGGAGCGGTGGGCAATGCCGAGTGCAGTTGTTGACGAAGTGCGGTGCTCCAACTCAGTGACGGCTGCGTTTCTTGATGAGAGGTCCAGCGTTGATTAGATGGGTGCCCTGCGTGAGAATGCAGACGTGTTTGGTGTTGGTTTTGCACGGGGATGGAGTGTATGCACAGCATGTGGGCAAGCTGCTGAGTGCCATGCGTGAGCAGTCGCGATTGCCAGTCTACAACTCCTGGGAAGAGGCCATTTGCCGCACCATGTCTAGGCACACATCCCAACTAGTGACAGCAGACAACTTTATCACATAGACAACCCACAACTGGGGTAGTGGGGCCGTCCTGTCCCCAGTTGGCATGTGCTGTCACAAAGGAGACAACTCCCCATAGAACGCACGTACCTTGTTGTGGGTTACCTCGATGAGCAGCTGCCATCACAGTACGTGATTGGAAAAGGCGTGACAACCCTGCTGTTGTCCTGACAGACCCCATCCTGGCATGCATTGCCACCGCTGTGGCCGCCTGTTAGTGCGCAGGGTTTGCATAAAGAGAGCAAAATACCCAAGCGTGCAGAACCCTGGCCTTGAAAAGGTGGTGTGCGACGTCTCTTGTGGCGACAAAACGTGGAGTGCGACAATAGGAGGTGCTCCGCAGGCAGGCAAATATATATTGCACTCTCACCCACTGAGGCCTGCTTTCCACAACCGTACCAGTGCCCTTGCTTGTGTCGCTCCTGTGGGCATCGCCATGAACGCCCATTGCTAAGAACTTGATGGAAGCACAACCCAACGATCCGCCTGTACAGAGGCCAGAGCCCAGGCGTTTCGTGATAACCGAACATCCCTCTGTCGTTTTCAGCTGTGGAGCAAAGTTCCCCGATAAGCTCAAGCTACGCAAAGTCATAGAGGTCTGGCCTCTTCGGTTCGTATTGAAGGCCGACTACGACTGTCCCTCAAACCAGCTGGTGTACGGCGTAAGCTGTAAGGCACGTCGTTCTATATGCATGCATTGTCGACAGATGCATGCATGCATATTGCATGCAGTCCCACGGAGGCACAAAACGATACCTTGCGAGCGTGGGTACCACGAACCGACATATATTTTTTAGCAAATATGGTCAAACGTAACGTACAGCCTGTAAGCCCTTAATAGCTTCTTCTGCAAGAACTACACACGTGACTCCCACGGTCAAGTCTATGCGGGGCACTCACACTCCTTGCTCCAACGTGCGTTGCACTGACATTGCTGGTGCTGCAGGACCAGCTGCTTCGTGGGTCTGTGTTCCTAGACATACCCGCCAGAAGAGTGGAATACAGGTGCGCCCAGTCACCACAGTCACCCAGTCACAGTTGTGAGCAATGTCAACTGCCAGTCCTCACACACACTGAGCTCTGCTGGCTGTAGTTTCATGGGCCTGGGAAGAATAGCAACGCACCCAGTTATCTGCGTCCCATGCTGTGCAGTAAGCGGTTGAGCCTGGGCAATGGCGCGGGCATGACCATCCAAGCAAGCTGCAGGTATGCCGGCAACACGCTGTGCCCCACAGTGGGGGTCCAGTACCAGCTGGGCAACAGGGCCATAATGTGGACACGAGACTGCTTTGACATGAAGCAAAAGGTGGCTCTGTCCAAAAACCTGGCGGTGGAGGTACGTGCTGGGTGGGTTAGTTGTTGCGGGAATTTGGGCAGGGAAACCAGGGCATTCAAGGTGAACCCAAGGGCACTTGGGCTGGCAGCAGGACCTCAGATGGTGCAAATGGTGTATGTAGTGCAGGACAGAACTGCTTGGCGCCGCGTGTGCAAGACTGACTGCGAATCAACTGGGTGGATGGTGCCTGCATATACTACATATGTACTCAAAACAGTCCGGCTGCGTGGGGCATTTGCCTGTGCAGTCACACAAACTATGAATCCCTTTTACAGGTGTGCGGCAGCTTGAAGGTCCCCATACCCAGGGCGCAGTACTCCTTTGACTCCAACCGAGCCGAGCTGTCGCTGGGGGACGGGGACTTCCACCTGCACCTGGCACAGCTTAACGGCGTCTTGTACCTGTGAAGGCCCAATGCCTCATGGGGATACCTCCATGTGGGTGTGTGGGGGTACTCCACATGGGAGCGAGCAAAGGTGCATGGATACCTGGTGGAGGGAAACCTCCATGCCTGGGGTTGGTTTGCTGGGGGGGGTGGAAATAACGAGAGGGAGTTATTTGTGACGAATATAATGCTGTACATTATGTAGAAGGCTGAGGGGAAGTGGTGGCCTGTATTGCGTAGCCAACCCCAGCTGCTTTGATGTTGTATTTTGCTTGACTTGCGTATGCCAATTATGAATGAATTATCAACAAAAGCGGTGACATCCGGCAAACTGCAAATGGCCTTCAGTTGTAAAATTTAATTATTATGGCAAGCACAATCCACGGGTTGTGAATGGGCATCATGATCTCACACTGTGGGTGCTGCACGATGTGCAAGGTGGGGCATTGAACGCAGGCTAGCCTGACCCTGGCAGTATGCGCAGGGGTAGATCATGATCGTATCTTATCTACATGCCATTGGCGGCGATGCTCAGCGGCTGGGTAACAGCTTAGCAACTGCAACTAACTATGCTGGCTGACTGGCTTGCTTGGTGCATGCATAGATATGCGGGTTTGTCCAAACCATCTTACTACCACTGGACCAGGTTGGACTTTTCAAACTCGCTATTTTGGTATAATCCCCGCGAAAAACTAGAGTCTCAGACTTTAGTCAAGCTAGAGCTTGCTCATGGTAGGCAGCGGTTGTGGCCAGAGTGCAGTCTGTTTTTCCTATGGCATACAATAGTCGCTGACAGACAGGAATGCTTACACGCAAAACTTTCAAGCTGCAATAGCATAGGAGCCATGGCATGCATAGGCATGCACTAAACCAACGTTGTATGCGCATGCGGCGTTAATTACTTGCACAGTTTCAAACTGTGCAAGCAAATTGCGGAAAAACACCAACCATCCACACTGCACACCCCAAAGGATCCCTGCGTGCACGAGCAAGCCAACCAGTTGCCACCCACACTTTTAATGTTCTCCAAAGTCTGTCTGGCGCCCACGCAAATGGCTCATAAAGATCGGCCCCAACGAGCTGGTTGCAGCTCCACAAAGAACCAAGCTTCCATGTAACACTACAAAAGATATTGAACCACCTCATCAAAATTAAAGACAGCCAAGCACCACTACCCTCTCTCAGGGTAGAAGCTCAGCCTGTACAATCACCCCTAAAACCCTACACTGCTTGGCACCTTCTTGCTCGAAGCCATGTAAAGCCTGGTCCACACTGCAATGACCAGCTGGCAACAGCAGTTGGCAACTGGCATTTTGCTTGACAAACTTCCCACACCACCTCCGTGAGCTGTTGATTCAGCCTGCAGCAGCTGTGCCCCTATGCAGCTACACATCTGCCCCTGTGGCCTGCCTGTGGCCCCCCCGTTTGGCCCAGCCACGCTTTTGCCGATGTAGCGCGGCGCCTGTCTTGGGGTCGAGACCGCCTGTAGGTTGGGACAGGGAGTGATACCATCTGTTGTTGCCGAAAACGTGTAGTGGCCAACCCTCTTCATCCCTCACGCAAGGCACACTTGCAGCTGGTTGCCCCGAGACAGGCCTTGCGATACAAGCCATCAGTAGTGTGCAATACCTGCTCCTATGCTAGCGGTTAATGCAGCCATAAACCTACTGGGCTAGGTAAGCCCACTGTCGTTATTTGCTAAAGGAGCATGCAAACCCAGTGATTTCACTTACCCAGGGGTCCGCACCTAGGTGCCTCGCAGGGTGTTTTCAATCCGAGCCGTTTTCTCTGTTATACCTTGCAGTATCTCCAACGCAGATGTCCTAAACTCCCTGGAGTCTGCCCTCATCCCATCCAGGGTTTGGTTGATCTTATCCATCGACTCCCCCTGCAAAACACAGAGTAATGTGCACCAACAGCGTTATTGAGAAACACTGTCGGCAACCCCCGAAAGAGATGAGCTTTCCTACATACACGACCAAGAATGCTTGTTCATGGGCTTTTGTATATGCACCAAGCTCTTTCTATATACCCTGTATGTACATAAAGCAGGCACTGAAGCAGGGCAACTGTGTGCACAAACACAGTCGCAGCACACAAGGTTGCATGCACCCATGTGGGCTGGGTTGTTTACCCGTTGCCCAATACGTTACTCACCGTATGTTTCAGCGAAGCATCAGTTTCACCCAACTGAAGTTGAGCGTAGATCATCACAGATGCTACGCAGAAGGGGGCGAGTTTGGCCACGCACCAGCTTACACCAAGCAGGCTGGGCCCTCGCTGGGGCTGGTGAGGCACGTTGGGTTGTGTCTGGGCGCCCTGTGACAGCGCAGCCTTGCTTATCCTGCGCCTCTGAAGGCTTGGCTTGAACGGTCTGCCCGACCTGCAGGATGCAGTTCACCAGGGGTTGAAATACTGTGCAACAAAGGCAGTATATATATGTTGCAGCAAAGTGAAGTACGCATGCACTGCTGGAGTTCAAGGGAGTTTACGCGGGCTGTTCATTACGTAGTACGGCTGCTTACCAGTTCACGTTGCCAAGACTGATACTCATTGTGCAGGCAGCCGGGCCAATACCCTCTGGTTTATACTGGCGTCGAAGGGTTGGGTCCCTGATATACCCTGTTGACAGTCAACTTGACAAATGAGAAACTAGTACGAAAGGTACACGGTTAAGCCCCACGGCGCTTGAACAGGGGCAACTCAAATGTCCCCTTGGGTGTTGGTCACCGTTAGGCTAGCTGAAGGGACCAGTACAGATACGGAAGCGAGGGTGGTTTGACAATGCGTGGAAGGGTTCCAAAACAGTCCGCATTCGTTTAAGGACCATAAACTCAGGTTCGGAACAGTGTACACGTACCCAGCTATTATTTGAGCAGGGTTGCACACTATAAATACTTTTCACAAACCCGAGGCCTTATAGCTGTGAATATAACATAATGCATGCACAACAAAATGGGGCATGCCGTCTTTGCCGTATGCGGCAGGGGTGGACCTTATACCTACTGACGGCAGTTCTGTTGCTTACTAGCATTGCAAGTGATGTGCTGGCTTACTGGCTTGTGCATGCATAAGTAAAGATGCATGCCGTTCGGTGGCATGCCATTCTCCTCCCCGTTACTAACAATGATTGTGCACAGTGTTTTCCAAACGGGAACACTAGTTGCTCGAACGGACAGCGACCTCTGCAAAAGTATGGCATACAAGTAGTGAGGGCATACCACCTTAGAAGTCAAGTACGCAGTTGGCGTCACAAGTATAGATTACCGGAATGGTGACCTCACCCAGATATGCATGCATAATGGGGGTGTGGCTTTCGAGTCCCATGTCGCAGGAGGTGACTTAGCAGCACCCACACCTTCGCTTGCACTGGTATAAATTTGAATAAGTTCGCATTGAAAGGAAGCATAAAGATTGCTTCACAGTCACCCAAGCACCGCCGTTTCCTATTCGTGATGCTGTAAATACAATGGAGGACTTCGCAGAGTTGGTTGCGCCAGCGGCTGGAGCGCTTGGCAAGGAGTCCAGTAGGGAGCGACGGGAGCGAAAACAGGTCACCTACACGGAGCCAGACGACGACGATGCGTTCCCCAGCAGGGTGCAGCCCGAGATCAACGTCAGGAACCTGTCCCAGAAACTGGTGCGGGGGAGCTTTCAGACCCTGCCCGTCAAGCTGCACCCCAAGACCTTCACTGCGCGGTACCTGAAGGAGACTGGCTTCCGAGAACCCCTGTGGATCAGCTCAGCAGGTATGATGGTTTTCCTGCAGCACCACCCGCAGCGCCATGCCCAACGCACACCCTACCAAACCCTGCTCACCAACTCACTTGACCTCATCAAGCCCATCTCCATGACAGGTCCCCGGGACGAGACCCTGCAATGGCTGGGCATTCAGTACCCTAAGGGTTTTGGGCCAGAGCTCATGGTGGACGCCCTTGGCCCCGGCCACCGGCTGCACACCATAGACGTGCTCACACAGCAACCAGGGCCCAGGATGACCATCCAGGAGTGGTCCGACTACTTCAAGCAGCCCCCCAGGTCCCGCAAGCGCATGCTGAACGTCGTCTCCATGCAGCTGTCAGGAACGGCGCTGGAGGTGCGACCTGTGGAGCTGCTTAGGGTTTAGGGTTTAGGGTTTTGGGGGCCAGAGCACTCGCTGCTGGATCTCCTTGTCTCCCTGCATCCAGAATGCATGCAGATCTGCGTTTTTGCACAGACGTGTGTCAATGTGGGCTGACGGCCGTGGAGGTATGTGCAGGCGCAGGTGGTTGCCCCCCGTGCAGTGAAGGAGATCGATTTGGTTGACACTGTGTGGCCAGCTGATGAGGAGCCCCGGCCAGAGGTGCTCCTGTACTGCCTCATGAGCCCAGCAGGTAAGCCCAGCTACACTGCGAGCCAGCCCCACCCCACCACATGCTAGTTACATCATGCCACAATCCTTGCCATCACCCAAAACACAGGGATATGCAGCTCATGCGATTGCTACCATCACTCGAAGCTCAGTGATGTGCACAGCATGCATCGCTGTTGCCATGCGTCGCTGTTGCCATGCATCAGGCCATGCACGGGATGCAGCAAGTCCTTGCCATGGCACTCACCTGCGGCGATGTACACAGGGGCATTCACCGACTTCCACATCGACTTTGGCGGGTCATCCGTATGGTACCACGTGATCAAGGGGAGCAAGGTGTTCCTGCTGGCGCCACCCACTGAGCACAACCTTGACCTCTTTGAGTCATGGGCATCATCCATGCAACAGGTGGGCTGCTTGCGTGACCCCCACACGCAACTTCCAAGCATAGCATCCAAAGCACGGCTTTTGTAGCCAGTTGCTTACATGCATTCCCGCGACATAGCAAGCTTAGCAGTCAGCCTTGTACGCACCGTCTGTCCTGGCAATGTCAGACCTTGCATGCACCACAAATGCATGTTAGTTATTTACATGCATTCCAGCAATACAGCCAAATTAGCAGTCAGTTGTGCACATGCGGCGCCAAGTAGCAATTTCCTGGCATATTCCTGGCAAATGCATGTAACTGACATGGTAGTTATGCCTCCAGGTGAGCAGCTTCTACGGGGACCAAGCCGAGGGGTGCATTCGCGTGGAGGCGCGTGCTGGGGACACGCTGTTCATCCCCACTGGCTGGCCGCACGCGGTGGCGACCCCTGACAACTCCATCGTCATTGGCGGCAATTTCCTGCATGGGCTGGACTTCAAGTGCGTAAAAGCTGGCATTTATGGAAGGCTGTGCGCCATGATCCTAGGCTGCTTATTATATTGCATTGAATTAAACATGGGACAAATTGCAAAAAGTACCCTGCAGTCTACAGTGTTACGGAGAGCGGTTGTCAGCTTTGGCAACCTGGTATTTGATTCATTTGAATTTGGAACTTGCATTGTCGTTCCCGAGACCTGTACAGCGTTGTTACTTTTCAATACGGTTTTGAAGAACAACAAAACAATGAAGAAAAGGAATTACAAAGGGCGCTCACTCCCCCTTCCTCCTTCCCCAGGGGCCAGCTGGCCGTGTGGAGCATGGAGCAGCGCCTGGGCGTGCAGCCCAAGTTCAGGTTCCCGCTGTACAAGCGCCTCATGTGGCACGCGGCAGCGCACTACCTGGACCACCTCAGGGCAGCACTGCGCAGCGGCCAGAGCGCGCCTGGCAGCGGTGACCTGGCCAAGTGGGAGCTGCAGGGGCTGCCCTCGCTGCTGGCGGCCCTGGGGCACTGGCTGCGGCGGTCGAAGCATGCTGTGCGGGACGTGCCGGAGCTGGTGGCTGATCCTGAAGGTGGGGTTAGGGTTTGGGGTGTGAGTGGCCTTGGTGTTGTTGGGGGAACATGCTTGTGTGCTGACCTAGTCGCTGAACAAGGGACCATATGTGAAGTAAACATTGTTGTGATCCAAAGGACATGTCTGTTATCCCTTTTTGTTTGAGTGGGAGATTCTGGTGGTATAAATCAGACAAGAGTGTTTCTGTCACATTTTCAACCTAAAATTAGCTTGGTCGATGTGACTGATTGCTATATCGTTGTCACCTGGAGTATTTTATTCACGCACAGGGGTTCTGAAGGAATTGGATGAATCCATCCACGGTGTCATGCGGCTTTGGAACAGCTACGAGGGCATGGAGAGTGCTGACATGGGGGGGGAGCAGCTGGGCACCACCAGCAACGGCCATGGTGCCGCACATGCAAGCAGTGATGGCAATGGCATGGAAGCAGAGGATTTGGATGACGTGGATGTGGGGATCGGACTGGAGATTGCTGAGGTAGGCTGCTGTTGTCACAAACTGCCATGTCTGGAGAGATGCCAAAATCCATTGATACTGCCTGGATTGTCCTAAAATTCACTGCTTCCGTATTCTCCCCTGGAAGACATAACTACACAATGCATGCACCTCCATATGATATTATGCTATGTTATGCTGACATTGATCGCAATGTCATTCACAGGCATTCATCGGTGGATTCGCCAACCCTCTGGAGGCGCATCAGGACCTGTCAGCAGAACCGACTCAAGGGTTGTCCAGAAAGCCGATGAAGCGGTTGAGGAATTCAGACAGTCCTGCACCCGCACCCAAGGCTCCCAAGCGTGCCACTCAGCGCAAGCAGCTGTGGGAGCTCGACTCAGAGAGTGACAGCTCCAGCGATGAGGACCAGCCACCGCACAAGTTGTCGTCTGGCAAGGCAGGCAGGCCTGGGGACGGGGCCAGCAAGCGGTCAGACGATGGTTCAGTGGAGGTGCACAGGCTGCCCGTCCCGCTCATCGCGCTGGGACAGAGGAGGGGCAACAACGGCAAGCTGCTGGCCAACCCCTTTGGCACCCCCATTGGCAGACTCCTGGCTACCCCATCTGGCAATGGTCTCCCACATGTCTCGCCAGCAGCTCCGCTTTCATCCCCTCACCAGCCACCTCAGCAAGCAGCTGCGTCAGAGCAACTTCCCAGGGATTTGCCTGATCTGGACCTGGGGTTGGTGCCAGCCTTGCCTGGGGATGGGGGAGATGCGTGGGGGGATTTGGACCTGCCGCACATCAACCCCGAGGAGCTGCACCTGGCCGAGGCTGCTGTGCGCGCTCAGGAGATCGACAGGCTGAGGAAGGAGCTGGAAAGGGAAAACTTCCTGCTGGTGGGTGCCATGGTACCTCCTTGGTGGTTTTGGTAGCAAATTCCTCTTTTTGTGGGATTATGTTTTGGATGATTGGCTTTTTTTGGATTTCATTCAATTTGCAGGTTGACCCGTGCTGATCTTCAAGCGGAGAGCATGCTTGGGACAGCTTGATCCCCAAGGGGAGGGTGAACTCAAGTTGGGGACACACTGCAACAGCATTGTGCACCCGACTTGCCAGCTAGTGTGGCTGACTTGGGTGGTGCACACATTGCAACCACTTCATTCCTGTGCAAGGGGACTCAATGTCATGAGCGTGTGCGCATGCAGGCTCGGGCACAGAAGGGCCGCATCCAGCTGAAGGACGGCGGGTACAAGCTGCGCCAGCACATCAACGAGCTGCGCCAGGAGCTGGTCAACCTGGGGGTGGACCCCGCCACGCTGCAGGTAGGGATGCCCTTGCTAAAACAAATTGCCTTTAAAGTAAACCCTAAACCCTAGACAGTCAACCTGGGGGTGGATGCCGCCACGCTGCAGGTAGAGACGCCCTTGCCGTCACGTCGTGTTAGTGTAAACCATTCTAGAATCCAAATCAAATCCATTATTTCTTATCTCATATATTGCGCGTTACTTACTTCTGATGATAAGTGTATACCCTTTAAGGTTGGCTGCCTCTTACTCTGTCAGTTCTCTTCCTTGGGGCAAATGAGACGCATATTTATTCTGATTTGCGTATTTCCTGCTGCGCTGCAGGCACCCCAGGCCGCACCTGCACCTGCAGCGTATGTTGCGCCCAGGCAGGCTGTTGAGGTCAACACCAGGGAGTGGAGCTATGCGGATGAGCGGGGGAGGCAGCAGGTATGGGGTGGTATGGGGGTTGCTGCAGGAATGCTGCACTCTGGTACCAGCATGGTACGCCAGGTCCATTGCTTACCATCGAAGCCTTTGGCCACTGGCTAGAGCCTGCTGCGGCCAGATGACTACATGCATGGTTATCTGCTGCCTGACTGCTTGCAAAACGGTGCCCGTGTGATGCAAGCTTGGCCTGCAAAGCAATGCCCAACCCACCCTCACGCCACCACCGCCACCGCGCAGGGTCCTTTTGGTCTGCAGCACCTGGGGATGCTGTTTTCGGAGGGCATCCTCAGCGAATCCACCCAGGTGCACCACCCAGTGCGGGGCCACATGCCGCTGGCTGCCGCCCTCCGGCAGACCCAAACTGGTCCTGCGGCGCACATGGCGGTGGGAACCGGCGCGGCCATACCAAAAGTGGAGCAGATTGGCTTGCCGGGGCCCCCTAAGTAAGTGGTGTTTGTGTGCTAGGTGTAGACCTGCTCATCCAGTGCCGGATCACCTGCGCTTTAGTGATGCTGAGTGTTGCTGCGGGCGCCTGGCATGAAGGTATGAGGTTGGTCTAGGGTTTAGGGTTTAGGGTTTCCTCAAGCTGCGTGTTGCTGCGAGCGCCTGGCGTAAGGCGCAAGTCCGGTGTGTAGGCACAAGGCATTATTCTTGTATGTAGATGCAACTCGGACTGTGGCCAGGCGCCGCACCCCGGTGCCGCAACAATAAACCCCACAATTGACTCCAAAGCCCAGTTCCAACGTGCTCCTCCATATTTGCAGGGGCCCCCCAGGTGATTGGCGCAGCAACGGGAACGGCAGCAACGGCAGGCACAGCGGGGGCAGGCATGGGAGTCGGTCGCATGAGCCCCGCCAGCCCCGTAGCCGAGGTAGCGACAGCCGTGCGGCCATGCAGCAGAGGTTTGAGCTGGAGCTGGAGTCCATTGTGCAGCAGGAGGTGGGTAGGCCAATACAGCATGGCATGGGCATTGGAGATGAGTCATTCGCAATTGCAAGGGGATTGGCCTGCCTTGGTCGTGAGCATCATGATGTGTCGGGCAAGCAATCGCGTTTGTCAGTTCTGGCTGAGGCGTCTGTCAGAATCGGTGTCTGTGGCCAGTGACCAGCCCACATGTCCACGGCATGTTGTCACTGACGTTGGTGCGCTGCCTGTCCAGGAGACCAACGCCCTGCAGAGTGGCGAGGAGTCCGACCCAGCTGTGTGGACGTACCAGAAGGCGGGGGAGGAGCAGGGACCCTACTCAATGAAAGAGCTGCAGCAGCGAATGGCAGCGTGAGTGGCCTACCCTCGCCCTCTGCATGCTGTATATGCATGCATGTGCACGTGAAAGGGTCTGCCAACGATGCTCCGATTACAAAAAAACTTCGTGAACTGTAAGGCATATGTGTGCCTGGACTGTGCGCTATTCCTCCATTGGCCAGCAAGGTTGGTCAACCTCAAATACGTCCGGATAATATGGCCACTCCTCCCTCACCCTTGCCTTTTACTCTCATTCCCTTCCTCCTACTCCTTGCTACCCCCATTCCTCCCCTTCCCTCCCTCCCTTTGCACCCCACCTTCAACCCCCTCTTTTTACCCTTCCCCCAGTGGCCAGCTCACTGCTTCCACCATGGTGCATGACGAGGAGGATGGCGTGTCCATGCGTGCCGGCACCCTGGTTGACAACCACAACCACAAGCTGCTGCAGGCGCTGGCGCACAGGGACAGGCTGGCGCAGATGAGCGCAGAGCCGCCGCTGGAGACGCAGGTGGGTTGGGGGGGGTGGCTGAGGTGGTTGTTTGGTGGGAGGGCATGCGTGATGATGCAGATGGGTGGGTGGTGGTGTGTGCGCTTGGTGCGTGTGCACATGTGGGTACGTGCGTGTGTGTGTGAGGAGTTCCAGGTGGTCTTGTGGTGGTATGGGAGGGATGGTGGATGATGGATCAGCCGGTATGCAACCTCCCGTGGCCAGATCCACTCACGCTGTCCGTTGTGCCACAGGTACCGCCGACTGCCCCTGGCAACCGCGCAAGCCGCTGGGACACCGGACAACCTGCCATGCCACCCACCAGTGAGCCCCAGCAGCACGCGCCCACCCCTCCTGGGGCTGCTTCGCCATGGCGGGACACCAGCAGCCAACCACCTGCACCATCTGACCCCCCTGCGGCCTCACACAGCCCCGTCAGGGGAGATGGTGCAGATGAAGACTGGCCGCCGCCACACGCCTCCCCCACCTCCCCCGCTTATGATCCACTGGCTGCCTGGGGCGACGCGCCTTCTTCGCCCGACGCTACCCCCCCTTACCAGCCCAGCAGGGCCCCAGCGCCACCCCAGGCAGGGCAGCAGCAGGCATTTGGACAGCCTGCTCCGCCAGGTGTCGCTTCCTTGCTCCCAGGGACTCGTCCCCACCGGGATGCGTATTCTGATGACGAGGATTGTGAGGAGATGGAGATTAGTAGGCCGGATTCCCCAGGCATGCATGTGAGGCATGGACAGGCTCGGCCAGCCAATGACAACGCAGCTGCTGCCCCTGTGGCCAATGAGAGCATGCCACTTGGCACGCTGTCGGCGCGTGGGCAGGACGGCCAACCACAGGCCATGGGGTATTGGTCGGACCTCATCGGGGAGATGGCGGGGGATGCGTCCAACGCCCCCGGTGGCTTGCCCAAAGGGCACGCGCCAGGTGGCGCACCATGGGCCAATGGGGGCACACCTACAGGCGCTGGTGCAGCCCCTCACGCACCTGACCATGCCGCGGGGCAGCAGCAGCAGCCACCAGGCGGTGGCGGGGCCATGGCGGCGCAGAGCCAGCCACCACCAGCGGCCCCTTGGGCACAGCAGCAGGGACCCGCCAACCCGCCACACCAGCAAACCACACAGGCTGGCAATGGGTGGTCGCAGCCACAGCAGCAGTTGCAGCAGGTGGGGCAATTGGGTGGCCATCAGGCGCAGCAGCCACCCATGCCAATGTGGTCACAGGTGCAGCAACAGCAACAGCAGCAGCCTCAACAGCAGCTGCAGCAGGGGCCGCAGCAGGCGCAGCAGGAACCCATGTGGTCGCAGCCCCAACCCCAGCAACTCCAGCAGCTGCAGCAGGGCGGGCAGTTGGAGTTGCAGAACGCGCAACAGGCACCCATGGCCGTGTGGTCGCAACCTCAGCAGCAGCAACAATTCCACAAGCAGCAACAACCCCAGCAGCTGCAGCAGCAGCAACAGCAGGCGCACTCTGGTGTCGCACCAGCATCTACACCGGCAGGGGCCGTATGGGTACCGCCCATGCTTCCTGTGGTGGGGCAACCCACTCTGCCACCACACATGCAGCAGCAGCAGCAGCAGCAGCAGCAAGGGTCGATACTGCAGCCACCTGCACTGTCCATGGCCCAGCAGCAGCAGCAGTTCTTGATGCAGCAGCAACAGCAGCAGGGGCAAAACCTGCCCCAGCCGCCACCCCGCCCCATGCAGCCCATGGTCAGGCAGCAGCAACCCAGTATGCAGCCTCAGCAGCTGCCGCCACCCCCACCGCGCCCCATGCAGTCTGTCATTCAGCAGCAGCAGAAGCTTCTTGCACAGCAGGCGCAAGCGCAGCAATACTTGGCCCTGCAGCAGCAGCAGCAGCAGCACATGCCAATGCAATCGGCTCTGCACCGCCAGCAGGCCATGCCCATGCAGCAGGGTGTGCAGCCTCAGGGCTCCGGCGCAACCTTTTCCGGTCCCAACAGACCAGCCGCCATCCCCAGCCAGCTGCGGCCAGCCAACCAGCAGCCGGTGCAGGCTATGGGGATGGCCGCAGTCCCTGGGACCACCCCGTACATGGGCATGCAGCAGCAGGGCATGGTGCAGGTTACGCAGCAGCAGCAGCAGCAATTTGTGCAGCCAGGCATGCAACCGGCAGGCCAACCAGGCATGCAGCAAGTAGGGCAGCAAGGGGCGCAGCAGTTTGTGCAGCAGGGCATGCCCCAGGCAGGGCAGCCCATCCCTCATGGCCAGCAGGGGCAGCTTACTATGGCGCCTGCCGGGGTCCAAATTGGCAACCAAGTGGCTCTGCCAAATGGCCACCAAGGGGGCGCAATGCAGCCCCAAATGGCGGTGGGTCCTGGGCAGCAGCTGCAGGCGGGTGGGGGGCAGTGGGGGTGGGGTGGCGGGAATGCACCCGTGGGCCAGGTGGGTGGGTGGACGGGGGGCCAGAACGTGGTGCAGCAGGGTGTTGGCTACCAGCAGCGGTGAGTGATGGTGGCGCGCTGATTGGCTGGTGTGCAGAAGTGGCCTTAGGTAGTGCAGCTACAATGCCCACCCTTTGCGGCGGACAGCATAACGAGAGTGCCATGATTTGCCAAATTAGGTGATACATGCGTGCGCGCATGCGTGCTCAGCGCGCAGACGCTGTGAGAGATGTTGAGCCAGGGTGATGGCGGAGACAGTGCTGGCCTTGCGTCACGTGGGGCAACGTGTTGCGCCTGTAACGGTTTACTTGTTTCTTTGGTTTCACCTGATCTTTCTGTTTTTTCAGAATTACTCTTTTAAGATGTCCCCTGGATGGTGGCCGAGTGCTAGGTTTGGCTACCCTGTCAAATCCTAACAAATCAAGGATTTTAACTTGGCAAATTGTTTGAAATATTTCAAACATTTTCAAGTGCTAAAAACAAGGTCATGGTCACATCCCATCGTGACAATTCGTCAGTTGGCTGCGCAAGGACTTGTTATCACCAAGTTGCTCAAGAACGACTTGTACCAAGCTGCTCGGGAACAAACTTGGCGTTTAGAGTAGTTTGTCGCATCAAGTCGCACCCGCATCACTGCCCAACCCTGCAATATGGTATAGGCCTGCTGCAAACACATCCCTTTCCAGCACAAGCAGATAGACAAGGATAGCTTGATTTCCTTTTCAGTATCCAGTACTGGGCGGCTCTGTGGCCAGCATGAGAGCTGGCCCTCCACACATTTTGGTACCGAGTTATGATCACGAACATAACTCAGACGACGAGGAGATGGCTTCCGCGACAAGAACCACTCCTCGTCATAGACACCAAAAGGGGTCGTTTTGGAAGCGCTACCGCAGCCTAGTTGCTGCACTGGTCGTGCTGACCTGCGTGGTGGGTATTGCAATGCATGCATATAAGCCCGTTTATCGCTAGACGCATCCTGTTAACTTGTGGTAACTGGGCGATGCTTGGAGAGAATACTAAGGCTAGTGTGTTTCTGGGCTCCAACTACTTCTGTGTACCTGCATATTTTGACCATACTAGTTGCACTCTTCCAAGCCATCTTTTACACCCTGTCATGTGGCTCCCAGGTCTTCATCATCGGGCTTGCCCTTGATGACACCTTTTCCTTCACGAAACAAGTTCCCAAAACCCAGCCTCGGAGCAAACGGCAATCAAACCGCTCCCGTCCAGCCAGCACTGCGTCCAAAAAGCAGCCCCAAAAAAGCACACAGCAAAGCACACAGCACACACCAGCAGCGGGTCCTAAACTGTACACCTACAAGGTGGTCAAAGAATACTGGCATGACCCAGGCGCCTTCACACAAGGGCTCCAATTTGACAGGAAGTGCGAGTTTGTGAAGGGCAAGCGGGAGTGCAAAGACATATTCTTCGAGTCCACAGGTGTCCTACCGAGCGCTCATGGCATCAGCAACCTCATCGCAATGGTTTCATCGAAATTATTTTTATTGTGTTGCTTTGCAGGCATGAACGGGCAATCTTCAGTACGTGAAGTCAGCTTGGCAACCGGAAAGCCCATCAGAAAAAAGAAGTTGCCAAACAGGGATTTTGGTGAGGGCATTACAAAACTGAACGACAGGTGCGCATGTGGTGATAACCGCTGATACCTTGGTTGCTGTGCACGCATGGTCATGTGCATGACCTACCACCGGCGGCGCAGGTTGTACCAAGTTCTGTGGCAAACAGGCAAGGTGTATGTGTATGACGCCAACAACCTGACCGCGGTGCAAACCCGCAAGACACAGCTGAGCGATGGCTGGGGCATTACTGCTGACAACTCCTCGCTGGTCATCAGCGATGGCGGGCCGAGGCTGTACTGGGTGGATCCTGAGACTCTGCAGACCGCGCGGTCTGTAGAAGTCCATGACGGCAATCGCTCTATCAAGTTTGTGAACGAGGTACGTGGATGAAGTGCATGTCATGGCTACCTTGGTCTGGCGTGACTGCTGCCTTTGCAAGTTCTACACTTGACTGACCAACTGGCCTACAACTCGCCTCTATTTGATTCTGCAGCTTGAGTGGGTAGAGGGGGAGGTGTGGGCCAACATATGGCAAACTGAGTGTATTGCGAGGATAGGCCCCGAGGATGGTAAGGTAATCGGATGGATACTGATGCATGGGCTGAGGGACAAGCTGGTCCAAGATAACTTCCAACAGAAGAACCCGATGGATGTGCTCAATGGTAAGCCAATGACTGTCACGCAACTTCGATCATGCACGTGCTGGATTACAAGAGTAGACAGGGAGGTAATGCCTCCAGTCTGCGTCGTTACTTCCTGCATGTATCCTGTTGCTTCATGCCTGACCCTCTGTCTCCAACTGGTGCAGGGATAGCTTATGATGAGAAGGACAAGAGGGTTTTTGTGACTGGGAAGTATTGGGCCAAGGTGTACGAAGTGGCGATTGAGGAGAAAACTTCAGCACCCACGCCCAGTGAACTAGCTGATGTGGCACAGAAGTGTCACCAATGAGGCTTGTACAGCTAGCTGTTTTCGAAAACAGCTGTTGGACTTTGTGCCTTTTTTGTAGGATGTACTTGCAAGCGGGAGTTGAGGCACCTTGGTTGTTGAACACGTCCAGTGTCGTTCCCTGTAGGGTTTCAAGTTATAAATATTTACTCACAGTGGCAACCTCCCAATTCACCAACATTTCTTGTGCCCGTTTTTTGTTGTTTCTTTGGTTAGGTTCAACCGCTGTTGCCACTTTAAGTCAAAAGTACTGTGGCATGTGCAAGTACAAAATAGCTAGTCTGCTTTGTTCACTCAGCAAGAAGGAAGCCTGGGACCGTTCTTGACCACTGTAACTGTGTTATTTGTACAGCAAATTAACGTTCTCTTCAGATATAGAAGTGTGGACCCAAGGCTGGGCACAGTACTGGGACACTGGGACACTGTTCATCCTATTGCCAAGTCCGTGCAGTTGAACTGACTTTTATCGAAGCTTGCGACAGCCCACGCTTTGAAACGCAACTATTTGACACCACTCGTAACGAGTTTGCAGCCTCTTTATTGCATGTGCACCGAACTTGCCAGTTCCCAATCTGCAGATGGTTACAGGACAGGACGAACAACTAGCGTTTGAAATGGGGACACCCGCACAGGAAACCACTTCGTATGTGGAAAGCAAAGAACGGATGTGTAACTTGGTAGCGTTTTGGTTGCTGGGATTGCTCAACAACTCCGGTACGCAGGATGCATGCATGCATATGCATGCATAATAACCTCCAGATTACTGGTGTTGCCCTTAGTATTGTGGTGACAGCAACAGCATGCATGAAATATTCCATTGAACCAAAGAGTACAGGTAAGTATGTGCGGCTACGCGTGCACAGCCATTTGCCCTAGAACAGTCAACCCTCTCCCAACTCTAACCAGTGTGGTGCAACTTCTACCGCAGTGTACGTGATAATGATCGCTGGAGCCACGGAGATCAACGTGGGAGGCATCGGACTTGTTTACCTGTGCGCCGTGCTTCCAGGGCTCTTGGTAAAGCTGAGTGGGCCGTACTGGTACGCACTGGCATAGACCACCACCGAAATTTTCCTCCGACACACTCCTTACTTCTTGTAATACCAAAGGGGAACTGAGACAACGCCTTTGTACATTTACACCCTGTTGGCATAGCTTGCATCCATGCGCCAGCCACATCCACTCCATCCCCGCCATGACAAGGACCCTAAACCCTAAACCCTACACATCCTGCAGGCTGCACCGAGTGAGCTACAACCTGCGCATGGTGCTGTTGGCCCTGCTCATGACAGCGGCCTTCTGCACAGTGGCGGCATCTAAGCACCTGCCGGGGAAGCTGCTAGGCGTGGTGTTGTCGTCCCTGCAAGGGGGCATGGGCGAGGCCTCGTGCCTGGCGCTGTGTGCCTTCTACCAGAGCAAGCCAGTGCTGACCATGTGGTCCAGCGGTATGTACAAAGATGTGTATTGGATTGCATGCAGCATTTAGTGCTAGTTCATCTACCATCGCTTGTGCATGGCTTGACATGGCGCGGCGAATCGCCAGCATGTGCAAAGACCATCTTTTCCATTGATTGATTGTGGGGCGTGCATGATGGCCAGGGATGTATGTTAGTTAGTTAGTTAGTTAGTTACATGCATTCCAGCAAAATAGCCAGATTAGCAGTCAGTCTTGCACATGCGGCGC
>JAULBX010027241.1:0-39536 GCA_032358255.1 Heterotrichella gracilis
GTATGGGGGTGGGGGGTGGGGTGGATGGGAATGGTGGGCATCGTAGGTGGGAGTGTGGTGACAGGAGACACCCTGTGCGATGAGAAGAACCCCTTCCTGCTGGAGCGCATGGAGTGAGGTTTAGGGTTTAGGGTTTAGGGTTTTTTGAGCAGGGTGAGGCCTGTCTGGGGTAGGGGGGTAGGGTGGGTGGGAGGGGCTTCCTGGAGCCAGATGTCAGGTCCACAGGCAAACACCATGTGGGTGGATTATGTTCAGTATCGGCTTGCACGTGGTGTTGTTTTTAACAGGTACACATGTCTTGCTGATACGTGTGCGTCCCATGTAAGGCCAAACCATCAAGACCCTCACCTCCCTCCCTGCCCTCGCCACCACCCCACCCCACCCACCCCAGCACACCCACTGCCCACCCCCCACACCACTGTCCCTCACAACCGTCCCCCACCACAGATCGCCATTGAGCCCAGGACCAAGGGCGATCTTGAGAAGATGGCCAACGGCCTCATCAAGCTGGCACAGGAGGACCCCTCCTTCCACTTCTCCCGCGATGAGGAGACCAACCAGACCGTGATTGAGGGCATGGGCGAGCTGCACCTGGAGATCCTGGTGGACCGGCTCAAGCGCGAGTTCAAGGTGGAGTGCGACGTGGGCCCACCACAGGTAAGGAAAACCCTAGGTCAGGGTCTTGAGTGGGGTTAGGGTTTCATGTAGGGTTTGATGGTGCACCTGGGTCAAGAGGGAGGTAAGGTGGGGTGCAATGTTGGCTTGCCTAACCCTAGGTTAGGGTTTTAAAACCAAGCTAGGCGTTTGGTAAACCACATCACTCCAACTAGTCCGGTGGCCTGATGCATTGCCAATCACCACGCCTGATGCATTGCCAGCCATTGCCCACAGGGGTCACCCTCTCACCTCTCCGCATCCCCTTAACAACCCGCGACACTCCCCCACCCCCAGGTGAACTACCGCGAGTCCATCTCCAAGTCTGGCGATGTGCGCTACATCCACAAGAAGCAGTCGGGAGGCGCAGGCCAGTTTGCGGACGTGGCAATCCGCTTTGCCCCCGGCGAGCCCGGCACTGGGTTCACCTTCCGGTCTGAGATCAAGGGAGGAGCGGTGCCCAAGGAGTACATCCCTGGTGTCACCAAGGTGGGTGGCGGTGGGATATCAAGAAAAAATGCGTTTGTAATTTAAATTGGACAAGGACAGATGCAAACGGATGTGTTGTACAATGTGGCCTGTGGGTCGTCCTGCGCTCGTTTAAAACCTCAGGTGACATCAAGTTGACACCTGAACAACGGATCGTGAATGTGCGGTGAGGTGGCGCTGGTGGGGTGACCTGTCGCATACAAGCATGGCCTTTGCAGGGTTAAATGCCACTTTGTAGGGTTCAAATTCCCTCTGCCCTCTCGACCCTCCTCCCCACCCCTTACCCACACCCACAAAACCCTCCCGCAGGGTCTCGAGGAGTCCATGTCCACCGGTATCCTTGCCGGCTACCCCGTGGTGGATGTGGAGACAACCCTGTATGATGGCTCCTATCACGATGTGGATTCCAGCGTGCTGGCCTTCCAGATTGCTGCGCGCGCCGCCTTCCGGGAGGGCATGCGCAAGTGCGGGGTGCGGCTCCTGGAGCCAATCATGCGGGTGAGTGTGGGGGTGGGGTGGGTGGGGTTATGGGGTGACAATGTCCATTGCATGAAGTGTGGGTTACGGAAGCTGTATCTGAATATGCATGTCTAAGTGAAGAGACTTATTCTATTTACCCTGTAGGGCGCGTCTGCAGAATTCCAATCCTACCTGAAGTATCACTGCTTCCCATCCTTTGATTTTGCTGTAAAATATCTGTGAATTGAATCATTGTGGTCAAAGTTATATGTATGGATTTCCTGCCCGGTCACCCTGGGGGACGTCATCAAAATCAATGAATTCCTGTTTATAACTATTTTTTAATTAACATTTGCATTCCCCAGGTGGAGGTTGTGACCCCCGAGGACTACATGGGCGACGTCATCGGCGACCTCAACTCGCGCCGCGGCATGATCTCGGAGTACATTGACAAGCCAGCGGGGCTCAAGCTCATCAAGGCCAACGTGCCCCTCAGCGAGATGTTCCAATACGTGTCCACCCTGCGCGGCATGTCCAAGGGCCGCGCGCAGTACACCATGACCCTGGAGAAGTACGAGGTGGTGCCAAACCACATCCAGGAGAAGATCGTGTCGGAGAACAAGGTGGCGGCCTAAATTTAGTGACGCGTCATGGGGGTGCCTTGCCGGTGTTGGTGGTGCTGGGGAGTGTGTGGTGCCTTCATGTGGGGAGGCAGTGCGTGTGGTTGTGCGGCGCAAGTGTGGGTGGCCTGGGGCTAATGGTGGGTTGGCAAAACCCTACACAAGGTTGTTGGCCTCTGCAGATTGCAATGGCATGCCACTGGGGTGCAGCTTGGGTGCATGGTGCGGTGCATTCAAGAGGGGTGCGGTTTTGAGATTTTTGCACATTTATATTTTATAGCGGCGAGGCAGCATTCTCGACGCAGGTGCGGCCAGAAATGGTTACGAAGTTTTTAGCCTGAGGGAGTGATGCAGGGGGTATCAATAGTTCACGTGTTTTAATCTTCGAAAGTTGTGTCGGTGTTTATTCATTATCGCAGATGCAGCAAGTGAGCTGCTGCCGAGCCATGGGCGAGCCAGGGAGTTGTGGCGGTGGCAGATGTGCTTTTACCAAATTGAGCTTTGAAGTTAATGATTTACCAATAGCACGCTGCTGCATCGGCAGCATGCCAACTAAGCTTTGGCAGTGGTCTATTTTTGGTGAATGTCAATGATTGCAATTTCCGGAATTGAATTGGCAATTAAACATCACTACCCTTGAGGGTGCCAACTGCTCAGTGACGTTGTAAATTAACTTCCAAAGCAAGTTGCCAAATATGATTAATTACATTAAATGCTGCCCTGGGCGAGTCGCGGTTTCCTGAGTTGCACAAACGCACTGTGCATGTGACATTGTGTCATCACCTTCCACCCGTAAGCCTGAGCTACAGCTGTGAGCAATAGTACCCACCCAAATGCGGCAGCCATGGAACAGTTCTTAGAAGACTATTGGTTGCAGTTCGGACTACAAGTCTGTCATCAGTGACACCAACATGCAATTTGCTGGCTCGTGCATGCCACTATGTGTGCAGGCGTTTTGTTTCTTTCTTTACCTTGGTAAGCCTCTGGCCACAGGAGTACTTTACACCAAGCTGGGAGACAACGTTTCTCAAGCCATCCAGATATTTGCCCCAAAAATGTTATTGCTACGCCTAATTTAAAAGCAACATCGTGCAAATGCCACAACACACATACTACAAACAGAAAGTGCCCCAAACTACTGTCTTGAAGACTTCGTTCAAAATCAACTTGGTTCAAAAAGAAACTGTGTAGCTGCACTGACACCCGCTGCGTGACCTTACTTCCTCCCCCTAAAAGCAATTCAGTGAGATTACTCCTTGCCATTATCTTTGTCCACCGTGTACAGTCTGTACTAGATCTGTGCTCTTGTAGACTCCTGCACATGTAAGTGCACTATTTACTGATAAGCATGGTGGGGTTTAGCATGCCATGGCAAGTGCTCTACAGATCTTGAGGGCGCGTCTCGCTGTTTTTGTTCCTTGCTAATGTAGCCAGTGCCCTCACCTTCAATCATTAATGAATCTCCACATGGGACAGCCCCAATGCCAGACGATTGCCTGAGGATCCCTGCCTGCTGCTGAAGAAACAAAGAAAGAAAACGCCCACAGGAGACAGCCAGGCACAGCACATACAACCTTCACGCTCGTTCGACCTCAACCGTGTACCGATGTTGTGACGCCTGTCCCTCGAGTTGTCCACTTTCTGCTCCAACCTCATTCTCCCCCTCCAGCCTCACTTTCTGCCCTTGTAAGGCTGGACCAGAAAAAAATGCAGAAAGTGAAGCTAGAGGCCAGCATGAGGCTCGAGCTGAAAGTGCACAACTAGAGCGCCGGTGTAAACAACGTCAGTACAAGATCTGGACCCACCAGCCCTTCAAGGGATCAGGCAGTGGTCCCCAGGCCATGCAGACTACCCCAATACAATTCAAGGAGATGACTGCTCATCACCATCTTCTTCCACTGTGTCCAGTCTGTCCTTCGACTTGCGCACTCGTAGACGCCTGCACACATTGGTGCACTAGTAGGTTATTACCCTGGTGGGGTTTAGCAAGGCAACTTTTCAACAGATCTCCAGGGCGGCCCACTGCCAGATGTGGTTGGGGAGGTGCCCATTTATGAGAGACCATTGCCTGATCTTGAAGTACTTGTTCGCCCCAACCTTGCATGAATGGTAGTAACCCTGTCGCTCAGCTTGGTGACGCTCTCCCTTAGGTTCCTCATACCCTCCTCCAGCCTCGCAAATGCATCTCTCAGGTCCCTTATTTCGCCTGCACCAACGTGAGCACGACTTTTCTTTAGACTAGCACACCGCAGTATGCAAGTGCGCCGGCCCCAGGTGCAGCGTTTAAACCTTATTCTGGCGTGCATGGTTAGGGTGTTGACGTCAGGGTTAGGGTCTCGCCAAATATATGGGGGGTTTTCCGGGGTTGGGTGCCAGGGCCTAAGCCTAAGGCTTGCACAGCAGTGGCTCAAATGTATGAGCAGAGTTAAACGGTCAAGAACGTGTTCAGTATGTGTACAGAAGTGTGCAAAACGTGTACACCCATATCATATTCCATTGGCGTGCAAGTATGGCACATGCAAGCCCAGACAAGTTTAAGTACATGCAGTAACGTCGGTGGTGCAGGGTGGACGACAAACCAAAGTGGGTAGTGAATGAGGGCTGGGGCATCCATATGCCATATGCCATATGCATGCAAGCTCATTGTATACCGGCTTGCCCACTTAAAGAGTAAAACATTGATGAAAAAGACGTGGAATACGATACCAGGTAATGGACCCCTTTAATGGTGTGTATGTCAACTATCGACACTACTTTTAGTTCAATATATGTTACGACAGTACCTTGGTTCACAAGGCACATAACATGATTCACTTCCTGTGGCGTGAGCGTGCTGCCGCGTCTGAGGTCGCCCTTGCTGATACAGTAGAAGTCTGGAGGAGGGACCATATTGACGTCATAGTCGAGGTTCACAAGGACTGCTAGGATTGCAGCTTGACGATCTGCTGGCAATGACGCCATAGTGTGCTTGTGGTGAAGGAGCAAGGCGTATTACACGGCAACGATGTCGCTCTGTACAGCTAAAGCTTGTAGAACCACACGAGTCAACCGAGATAGCTTTTTGACGTGTTGCACCAAAGAGGGACAGGTTGCACAGCTCGTTCCCCAGGAGAGTTGTAGACCCTAATTTAGGGTTTAAAACCCTAAAGTGCTTACCCTTGAAAACTGTCCAGAAACGGCCCAGGCAACCCTTGGAAAGGAGGGATGCATACAGATGTTTTCTGTCACAGACGTCATGACGAAGAAAAAGTATTTAGATAACAAGAGTAGGCACTTTCCTCAAACAGTCAAATTTCTCGTGCACAAGCAGCGTGCCAGACGCCCTCATCTTGCGAACACCTTGGCGTTGCTAGTATCAGCATGCCAAAAATGTGGCTGGATTGTAGCCATGTCTGCCTATGATGAGAGAGTGGCCGTCTGGGTGTGTGCAATACCCTAGACAGTGAGCAATGCCAACGTTTTCTGTCCAGCGAAAAGGGCCAGCCATGCTGTCGCGCTGGCCACTGTACCGATGGTGCAATGTAGCCCCACCCATTCCAGTCACACCTCGCCTCGCACCCCAACATCTATTCCCCGTTTCTCCCTCGCCTCCCCTCCCCCCACCTCCCACCCCTTAATCCTCAACCTCTTCCCTCCCTGTTTCTCCCCTCTGTGCCTCCTTCACCACCTTGCCTTCAGCCCCAGCCTGTGCAGGTCCACCTTGATGAGGGGCTCACCATCCTCAACAGGAAGCTGGCGGGGAAAGGGGACGGCTGCGGGGAAGGAAAGGTGGGTGTTAGTGAGCAGGAGGACTGGGGTGGTGGTTGGGAGGAGGGGAGTGGACGGAAGAGGAATTTGACAAAAGGGCAACCGCATTGAACACCATTGGGTGGTCATGTTACGGTTGGAACACACAGCGGCACACTAGGCAATCTGTCACTGCGGCTGGGAACGCTGTTACTGTACCTGTGACTGTATGGAACGCCCATGCACATACAGTCACACACTAGGTCCACACGACCTGAAACATGCACCTCCACGCGTCTGTCCATATGTTCAACCACTCACGCACACCCACACACTCACGAGCAATGCCACTCAAGTCAAATGACCAACCACATGCTTGGCTATTGAAGGGCTACCATCATGAGCACCCACACCCCTAATTGATTTGGTGGAAAGTCCAACCCCCCACCACATGGTACACATACTTGCTGCTGCGCGTATGCGCATGGCCTCTCCTAGCCCCACCCTCACTTCATCCATCTCCACACCCATGGGGGACAGGCGCAGGCCCCCACCAGGCGCGCTCTCCAACCTGAAAGTGACACAACACATTGGCTGTATTCAACCACTTGATTTGGGCATGAGCTGGGCCTCAAAGCACTTCTGATATGGGTTAAATGTCGATGTCAATGTGATTGTGATTGAAATTGACATTGCAATTGTAATTGTAATTATAACAGTAATTGTTTAATTGTTGATTGGTAGTATTGTACCAGACCACGCCCAGCGTGATTGATCATGAGGGGCCATGCACGCGATTGAATCAGTGTACACAAACAATTGCACTATTTTGATAATAGCCTGTGAATTTCAATGCCAAGGAGGGTGCACCATAACCTAGAACATGCGCTGGGGCCCACAGAAATTGCCAATGCGCAGATGGGGCATATTTATACAGTTACAAAGTGGGGAGGGCGTACCGTATCATTGCGCGTGCGGGAGGGTCCCAGAACCTCCCCATGTTTGCCAGGGGGCAATCATACTCAAGGCGAACAGCAAGCCCTGAGAACCCGAGCTCTAAGGTTTTCTGCAGCCGGAACACCGGGGAGGGGAGGACCTGCATAGATGGTGGGAGGGTGTGGTTACGGGGAAAGAGAAGGGGATGGGGGTTGTTAGTGAGGGTACAGGGTTACAGGACACAGGACCTAAGCCGCTTAAATCCCAAACCCTAGCTTTATACCTCATCGACGCCAGATTACAGAAATTGATCTGCGCCTGCGGCTTGAGCCGTGTTGGGTCATGTCCAACCCTAGTACATACCCTAAAGGACACTGCCAGGCCACCGAAATTGAGCACACACAAACCCTAGACCCTACACCATACACCATACATTGAGCATGCACAAACCCCTAAAACCTAGCCCCTTACCCTAATTGACGCCAGGTCACAGAACTTGACCTGCGCCAGCGGCTTGAGCTGCATGACGTCCATGTCAAATTCCATCCCCACCCCCACATCCACCATGGGGAACCTCTTCCCCTGTTGAGGCCCGTATCGCTCCTCCAGCATGGGCCCGATGTCCAGGTGGCGCATCACCTTGAGCCGGGCGCCTGGGGACAAGGGGGGCGACAAAATGGTAAAACAAAAAAACATATTGGAAAAAGGGTTGGCCCGATGTTCAGGTGGCCGGGCGCATGGAAATAAATACCATAAGAACAGCATGCAAGAGAACATGGTAATGTAACTTGGACAGGGGGAAATAAGCATACTGAAAATAGAGCAGTAAAAACATGCGTGCACTGTACGAAATATGGAGTGTTCATCTTGAAGAGATTGATGGTCAATGCATTACAAGTCGTGATTGTTTCTAGGTAATAACCCATATTTCAAACAAATTATTTAATTCACGGCAAGGGGAACCCTGACCACACGTAGATAAGTTACAGAAAGCAAGGAAGGTTAGAATATGCGGCACTGGCTGGCTTCCCACAATCTGTTGTCTCGCTGATCTACCAAACCATAAGCATTTAGATGTTCTCCCGTCTGACATTTGCCCACACACACAGGGACCCCCCAACCTGTCAAAAAGCTCTTCTCCTGCGCCCCGTCTGCGTGCGCCACCCCCCTTGCTTCCGGCACCGACATGAACGCCTGCACGGGGAGGGTGGGGGGCGAGGAGTAGTTTTCCGCCCTGCCCCTCCTGCCATTCCTCCCCCTGGCCTTGGGCTTGCGGCTGAAGATGGACCCCTCAGCGTGCTGCGCCCAGTGCTCCGGCATGCTGCAGCGGTGGAATACCGGTATTTAAATATCTTATCTGCATTTTTTGGTTGAAACTTTTATGATTTTCCTGCTGGCAGATTTTGGGGTGTTGTTTCGCCAGTAATTGTGCAAGAAAACATCAAACACCCCTGGATGTTTCCCACCAAACCTACATACAACAAAGCGCGCACCCTTCCTGTAGCAAGGGCTGTTAAGGTCCTTGCTCTCTGCCTCCCTACTCGCTGCACCACAACCCTATAGGACCCTAACATTGGCCGCCACACTGAGCAACCAAAGCGTTGTTAACCCAAACAGTTCCCCTCCAGGGTTTCCACTTACATTGGCCTGCGCAGGTCGATGGACATCGAGCCCCGAGTTGTGCCCAGCACAAACTGCCCGATAGCGCTGGAGATCCACTGGTACTGCACAGCACAAGGAACAAGCGTCAATGCCAATGCAGAGCGCAACTGTCACATGGGGGTACTTTCCTCCCAGTGGACCTGTCAAACACATATGGTTCCTACTTCGCCCTCCCCTGCTCTCCCCTACTTCATTCTCCCCCATTTTGCCCTCCAATACTTCCCCAGTGGAGATACTCCCAGCGGCCCTCTCACATGATGCACAGCTGCAAGGGGTGATGGCAAATGGCCAGGATAAATTATAATCAATTATCCTGACATTGAAGTTGCAGGGCAAGGTGTAGACCGCGCCTAATCTCCCATCAACATTTTAATGTTTTTGTTTAAATTTATTTCTCTTTCTGGTTTTTTGGTTAATGTTCAAGTGCCATCCAGGTACCCACACCATAGGAGGGTATTTCAAGTCCTAGCTGTTGAAGATCTGAACGTGGCACGGACGGTGGGTCTATATGCATGCATGTTGTGGCATGCCATGTGACAGTCAGTGCACACGATACGTGATCCCCTGTGGTTTGCGCTTTGAAGAAAACACACCTATATTGTGCTGAAGTACTACGCCGTTAATTCCCATAATATAGCACTGCGTGCCCAGAGCACTTGTTTCTCCAGTCACCGAATGCATGCATGCCTTATCACCCACTACCACCCTTGCCTGCACAAACACCCACCAGTGGCCGTTGCTCCCCAGTGGACACGTCATATCCTGGAGGCGCACTTGCAGCGGCGTAACCAAAGTCTGACTGCATCTGGGGTGGCATTGGCGGTGCGGATGGGTGCACATGGTGCGGTTGGGAGAATGGTCCCGCTTGAGGGGCTGCGGCTGTCGGCGGGCTGCTGTAGGCTGCGGTGGGCTGGGGGTATGAGGCGGCGGTTTGTGTGCCCGATGCCGCCGGTGAGGGGGCTTTCCAGTCAAACAACCCCATAATGTTTTGGTCTCGTTAGATCAGCTTCTGCACAGCGACCTGGATTCGTGTGTATGGCACTGTGTGTCTTTGTTTCCACCAGCTTGCTTGGACTTTGCAACTTGTGCCACAGCAAACTAACGAAGGATGGTGCGTTCTGGCGCAGTGCAGAATGAGGGGAACGCTTTTACGCTGTTTCGAAGCAGGCTGGCCGGGCATGCACTGAGTGAAATCCTAGGTGCATAGGGTTGGGTTGGAAAACCTGAGAGTAATGCCCCCTTTTCACAGTCAACTGGACCCCTGCACGCAAAATGGATTATAATATTGTATCTTGTCTCTGGGACCAAGCAAGTGCTTTTTTATGGCAAATTGTGTGGCTCAGC
Source organism: Heterotrichella gracilis (assembly GCA_032358255.1). Lineage (NCBI taxonomy): Eukaryota > Xanthophyceae > Tribonematales > Xanthonemataceae > Heterotrichella > Heterotrichella gracilis. Next base: position 9,891 of record JAULBX010027241.1, read on the forward strand.
AACTGCAGCAACCTGCTGCAACTGCCAAAACAGGCTGCAAAACAGGCAGAATGTGCGAACACAGAAAGTTGCATACATTTTTGTGGGGGCGTTTTGTTTCTTTCTTCGTTGACACTTTGTTACTTTCTTGCATGGCCAACCATTAGTGGATATTCAGGCTGAAATGCTCAATCCCCTTTGCTGCTACTAAACCCTGCCCAGGGGAGAACTGACCCTGGTAACTCTCACCCATCAAGCGGAAAAACTCCCCTGCCTAAAACCAAACTGGATACCTATGCACTTTCCTTGCACACAACCGTCATTGCTACTTTGTCCTGGCTGACTTCTGAATCGTACTCTGAAACCCTTTGCTTGTGAGCGCACAATAGGAACAAACCAAACAATGGTCAAGAGCTTTTGAAAAGAATGAAGGCAAGTGGATTGCAGGCAAAAGGCCTGTCTTTTAAATGGAAGAACATTTTGAAGGAAGCATGAGTGCTAGACAACAACAACTACAGCTGTATTGTGCAAGTCAGTGTGTGGAGGTTCGCACACACAAATGAATTCACACATTTATTTGTGCACATCAGAAGAAACAATAATGCCACAGGGCATGTCAGACAACAGAATCTGATTGGGCAAAGGTTGTCTTGAAAAAGGCTACTGAAAAATGAAACGATACTTACAGCCCATGCACACAATAAAACTCACACAAAAGAGACCCCTACAGGGATACATGTGCCCAATTTCATAAATCAACTGCACAGCAAACCATAAATGACCAGCCTAATCCACCCACCCTGCTGTGCTATCCTCAGCCCTGGAGCTGCACCCCCCCAAGCCTAGCCTGAACTCTCATGGCTACCCTAAATGGACAGATCTCTAAGGCCAGATTTTTTATTTTGCTAGTCTGGTGAATGCTGAAAGCAGCAATGGATTCATGCTGAGTCCAAAAACCCTAAACACGTCCGTTTGAGGCAGGGTGGTTCATGCTGCATCCACAATGGATGCGCATTCATTGCTGATCTACTCCCTCCCGAGAAAGATGTTCTCCAAAAGATGTTAAATGTGCACCTAACATGGCATCGTAGCCTTGTTTTTCACTGCTGTAAATTGCCAAGGCCACTTACCATACAGCACTGCTTAGTTGGCAACCTTGAGCGGCAACACCAGCAGGGTGGACGAGGTCAAGCCTGGGTGGTAATAGGACGACGTCCACTTGCTGTTTGCAAAAACCGCCCCCACCGGGATAGTCGCCTCTGCTGCCAGCACCAGTCTGTGCACGCCATTGGAGAACTTGGTGGTATTCAGAACCAGCTTCTGCTCGGGCCATGCATCGGGGTTCCTGAGCACACAGGTGCCTCCGGTGGTAGATCCAGTGTCTAGGCTGGGGTCCAGGCACAGGGTTGTGAAGGTGATGGGGAAGCCGTTGTTGATGCGCTCCGTGTGGAGGTTGGGTGTGCTGTAGGAGCTCCCAGCGACTGCGACTGCTGGGTCTGACTTGGCACGCCTGCGGGAAGGGGCAATTCCTGTTGGTATGGGTGCAATGCGAGTGGTTTACAGTGGCATTGAACCCCGTTTCACATGGCTCTCTTTGGATACGTAAATCCTTAGCATTTGCCTGTCAGTGATGATGAGCACACTGCACCAGGATCATGCACATGACTATAATATACTGCGTCCCATCAGGTGGATCAGATGGGTGGTATTGAGCAACACGCCATTCTACCACATGGCACCAGTACACATTGCATCCCCGGACAAGACGTGCGCCCTACACCTTGCATCCAAACCCACACAAAAAAGTACACAGTTTACCACCCACCAGGAGCCCTCCACAGGCTGCCACTCCTCCAAGATGCTGTCGATGCTCATGCGCCCCCTGACCTGCGCCCGCACAGCGTACTGCATCTGCCACCCAGATGGTGGCAGTACAGACATGCCATTGGCCACCATCACATTCACCGACAGCTCGATGGTCTGGGCTCGGGAGGGCTGGGGCGGGGCGTTCCAGGCGATAGAGGGCGCCTTCATTTTGGGCAGGAGGTAGAGGATGCCGAGCCCATCTAGGCCAATCTTGGAGGTGTTCAGGTTGAATCGATACACAGCCTGCAAACAGAGGAGTTTAAGTTGGATCCTGGTTTAAAATCGTTCTGTAAATGAATTAATTTGGTAATAAAGATGGTGTTCAGTTTGAATCGGTACACAGCTTGCGGAAGTGGTTGGTGGTGGTCATGTGTGCAGTTGTAAAATTGATTCAGTCCTGGTGTGCATTGTGAGCGCAGGCATGCATAGCATGGATTCACGGCACCCAGAAGGCGTTCGCAAATTATATAGTGTGGGTGTTTTGCCCCTTTCTGCCTGTCAGCGATCTGGCTCAATTTGTTTTTTAATCAATTGACGACAAATCCCGGGTCCCACATTACAATTCCGGCACATCAGCAGTCGGGAGTTGACCAAAAAATACACATCATGGCCATTTCTGCCATGTGGGGGCCATCCTCGTTTAAATTTCCTTTATATGGTATTTAATGCAACCGGGTATGCACCCAATAGCCACATTCTCAATGCATGCAGCTTGTCTATGAATACCCTCATTGTCCACATCCTGAGCTACAGGGAAACCACATTGCCCTACCTTGCAATTGCTTGCTGTGCCATTGCACTGCCAGTTGGTGCTGATGGTACTCTCCAGCTCTGCCTTCCAGCCGTTCACGTAGTTGTAGCACCCAGCCACCACCTGGTACATGGTCCAGTCACCCGTGTTTTGCATCGACACGATTGCGTCCACTGTGACGGTGCCATTCAGCGCCTGGCCCTGCACCCGATGTCAGCTAGTCAGCTACATGCGTTCCAGCAATTAGGGGGTTCAGAATCTGGCCTACATGCATGCATTGCCTAGCCAACATTGTCCTAGGAATGTCCCACTTGCAGGCAGCAACCGCAACTCCCAATCCTGTTGTCAAGGCATGAATTAAAAGAGCTTTGTGCTCAAAGGCATAGATGCAATATCCACACCCCGAGACCCTGCACCAACTTTGTAGCCACATCCACCGCGCACCTGTGGCATGCAAGCCCCCACCCTCAGCTGCCTGCTGGTGGCGCCACCTGGCGTTGAGTTGCCAGGTGTCACCCACTGGTGCCCCTCCACCCACACTCGGGGCTCGGGCCACCCGTTGCAGGCAGTGGAGTACAGGCTCTGGTTGAGGGATGGCAGGTTGGGAGCCTGGTATGGTGGTGGTGGGGCGGGAGGTGGTGGCGGGCCTGGTGATGGCGGTGGTGGGGGGGGCGATGGGCTTGGCGGGGGGCGTGGTGGTGGTGGGCGGGGGCTGATGTTGTCGACCCAGAATGGGATCAGAAGCACACCTGACAACGTGGATTACTCTATCAGCAGGAGGGTCAACAACATTCCAATAGGCATCAAACTGCATGAATCAGCAAGGCATCACATCTGTAGTCGATGAGTGCAACCAAGAGTTGTCACTAATCATAAAAAATATTATATATACAAGCATGTTGCCCAGCACAACCGTTTCAGGGCTTGCACAACAGGCTGCCTACCTGACACAGTGCCTCCAGGGAAGGGGTTGTCCAATGTGTTGAACCTGTTCAGCACATCCACATCCGATATCACGCCAGGCGCTACAAAGGAGTCTGCGCGGATGAATAGCTTGTGCATCGCATTGGTAAGCTTGGTGGTGTCAATCACTACTGGTTTAGGATCCCATCTGCCAGGGAAGTCCATCACCACACTGCCCTGGACGGGTGGGTTGGCGTGGAAGGATGGGTCCAGGGAAATGAAGGTGCGTGTCACGTTCACCCTTGGCTCGTTGTTGACCTTTGTGCTGACAAAGGGTGTGGTCCAGTTGCCAGACACGGACTGGAGGGCCATGTTGGTCACCAGAGGGTTGCCAGTCCTGCACAAAGATGGTTCAGTTTAATGTGGACTGGCGCGCACATGAACCTCACTTGTCCTTGATTGGACAGACATCTACAAAACCGAAAAGTAAACGTATAGATTCAAACTACTAACAAGGGCACTGCAAAGGTGGGATGTAAGTGGTACAATTCATGCCAGTAAACTTCATAGTTCAGCTCACCAGTGAGGGTCCACGTAGCTCCAAGGGAAGGACCCCACATTGCGAGCAGCAATCTCATCGCGAGCAGTCCAGGCGTTGCCACTGATTGGCCGGCCACCTCCATTGTTCAGCCGCATGTTGATCCTAAACTCAGAGATGAGTCCTGGCTGGAAGTTCTGCCAGTTGTCGTGCTTGAGATAGCCTTTCACCAGGAATGTGAACCAGCCATCGAAGGGGATGGTAGTGGTGTCAAACACCAGGCGGTACACCGTCTGTAGCAACAAGGGATTATGGGTACTGTCTGAGTACAGTGCATTAGTTGGTGACATGACACAGAAAACAATTCCATTACCACATGTGCAATGAACCGTCAAGACTGTCCAGTGATCATCATAAAATGGTTTGCCTGTCATCAGCTGCAAATAAACAAATGCAATACGAATGAAACAATGACCACAAACAGCCCACCTTGCAGGTGTCCAGCCCCACACAGCGCCACTGTGGGTCAAAGCGGGTAGCTGGGGCCATTGGCATGCCATCAACCCTGCAGGAAAAATTCCATGGGAATCAATCCTTCCGATTTTACCAGGAATAACATCGTGGAACAATGCTAGTGCACGTTCAAAAAGTGCGCAAAATTTTACAACACACAAGGGCCCAACCTGAGGTGCAGTGCAAATACAGTGCACCAGCAATAGAAATTGCAACTCGAGTATGATGATCATGTAAGCTGCTCACGAACAAAGGAATGCAAAGCGTATTAATGTGCCCCAATAATCAGGGCTCTGACTATTATAATGGAACGTATATCACACATGACAATGGGCTGTGTGGATCAGCTTACAGGAACTCCATGCCTATCTCCCTGAGCGTGAAGTTTGTTGCCAGGTGCATCTGCGCCAGCACGTCCACAGTGAACAGGCCGCTGATGTTCTGGCCCATGGGGACACAGGCGCCCACGTGCAAGTGCTGGGACTGGCTCACTATGTCCTGCGGGGAGGAGGCCAACGGATCCGTACGTCAGACATTTCCGTCAAATTCAGGCAGGACAATTCTTGGTGCAAACCCAATTTGTAATACAATCCTGACATCCTGCCTGGTGCAAGTGATAGCCAGTCAAACAGTGCATGCATCCATTTCAATGTGTCCAATTGTGTACAGTTTCTTGAAGGTGAGCATCCACATTTACGGAATTATTTCAGTGTAATTGTTTGCCACTCAACCTGTTCAATTCAGTATTCCAGAATGTGCTACCATACAATCCCCCAGCTTTGGCAACAAACTTTGATAGGAGCAATGCATCGCCAATGTGCCTGCACAACAAGCTATGGCTACAGCGCTAGCATGCCTCCTCGGCTCACCTTGCCCATAGCAGTTAGCCACACTTGGCTCTCCATGTACACGCGTGGCTCCGTCCACCCGCTGCAGTTCCACTGGGAGGTATTCATGCGGCTCATGGGGGGGAGGGAGGCGTCCTGGAAGGGTGGAGGAGGGGGGCTGGGAGGCGGGGTCGGTGGAGGTGGTCGAGGAGCATTGTTGTCCACCCAGAAAGGGATGAGCAGCACGCCTGCGCATGAGGGATGTGTCACAGCTAGCCTGCAATTGCTGAGAGAAAACAGCACAAATTGATGTGCATCAGGAAATCAAAGGACTGAGTGGATCCATGTGGAAAATTGAACATCATGCCATTTGCTTAATGCCATTTAAACAAAGCGGGCATGCGCAGGCAAATGGTTAATAGCATGCTTTGGCATGGAACTTATTATCAATGCGCAAAGCTGCATAAGCTGCAGCAATGGCGTGGGTAACTACTCACAGCATCCATGCACATACCTGACACAGTGCCTCCAGGGAAGGGGTTGGCTGCGGTGTTGAACATGTTCAGCACATCCACATCCGAGATCACGCCTGGAGCTACTAAGGAGTCTGCGCGGATGAACAGCTTGTGCATCGCATTGGTCAACTTAGTGGTGTCAACAATGACAGGGCTCGAATCCCATCTTCCAGGGTAGTCCATCACCACACTGCCCTGGATGGGTGGGTTGGCGTGGAAGGATGGGTCCAGGGATATGAATGTGCGCGTCACGTTCACCCTTGGCTCGTTGTTGACCTTAGTGCTGACAAAGGGTGTGGTCCAGTTGCCAGACACGGACTGGAGGGCCATGTTGGTCACGAGAGGGTTTGCTGCCCTGCAAGGATATAAACCGCCAATCACTTTGTTACTGGAACTAAAGCAGAATATCGCCTCCTTACCCGGATGACAGCAGCTGCGCAAATAAATACCATCAAGCGCTATGGCATAAATCGTAGAACAGGCTATTAAGTCTTGTGCATAAATACAACCATATTCACAAGCAACATTTCCCCCCATTTTTTGGGCTGATGATCAAAGACAAGGCACCACGTGAGTAAATCATGAGTAGCCATTTAATCATGAGTAGACATTAAATCATGAGTAGCCATTAAATTCCAGATGCCTACTGTTGGTCAACCAATGATACACCCAACATATACCTTGAAATTAGACTGACTCACCAGTGAGGGTCAACGTAGCTCCAAGGAAAGGACCCCACATTGCGCGCAGAGATCTCATCGCGGGCAATCCAAGCGTTGCCACTGATTGGCCGGCCACCTCCGTTGTTCAGCCGCATGTTGATCCTAAACTCAGAGATGAGTCCTGGCTGGAAGTTCTGCCAGTTGTCGTGCTTCATGTAGCCTTTGACCAGGAATGTGAACCAGCCATCGAAGGGGATGGTTGTAGTGTCAAACACCAGGCGATACACGTTCTGTGGAAATTGGAAAACATGCATTTATTGAGCCCTTCATTGCTGTGCATCAGGAGGCGATGGGACCCAGGCTAGTCACAGGAAACGTTTGCATTTGATAGTATTGGAATGGTAATGATAATGAATTGTGGATACTTGGTGTGCAGCACACATTATCCCCACCTTGCAGGTGTCCAGTCCCACACAACGCCACTGGGGATCAAAACGGGCAGCTGGGGCCATTGGCATGCCATCAACCCTGCGCATACACAAGCAATCTTGTCAGTTCAGTGAAGCTGCAGGCAAACACTGCATAGCACATGCGTTGAAAAAGCCATGTGCCTACAAAGCTACAAGTCAGTCCCACAACTGCCACAAAGTAGGGCTCAGCAAAACTCAGTTCTGGTGTCAGACAAGAGGACCTTTCGGATGAATATCTATACAATTTATATCCAGTATACTAAATCATCAAAGCCAGTAAATGTCAACGAATCGTGCAATCCTAAGGGCAAGAAGCCTTACAGGAACTCCATGCCTATCTCCCTGAGCGTGAAGTTAGTTGCCAGGTGCATCTGCGCCAGCACGTCCACAGTGAACAGGCCGCTGATGTTCTGGCCCATGGGGACACATGCACCCACGTGCAGGTGCTGGGACTGGCTCACTATGTCCTGCGGGGCATTGTGGGGGGTGCGTTTCAATAGTCAGGTGCTGAAAAGAGCTCATATAACAGGAATTTGCCAATAATTTCCACATTGCTCCTGTGCATATGCCTCAAGCAGAATACTGCCGATGGTAACTACTGCGAATGATAAACAGATCCAGGAATTCAAGAGACAGAGTTAGGGTCATGGGAGTGGGTATTTTTTGAAGATCCTCACAGAAGTCAGTCAGCCAATGCGCCCACAGCACAAGGGGTCTCAACAGCATCCCCCCCTCAGCTCACCTTGCCCATTGCCGTGAGCCAAATCTGGCTCTCCATGTACACGCGTGGCTCAGTCCAACCGCTGCAATTCCACTGGGAGGTGTTCATGCGGCTCATGGGGGGCAGGGAGGCGTCCTGGAAGGGCGGAGGTGGGGGCGGAGGAGGGCTGGGAGGCGGCCCGGGTGGCGGTGGCCGTGGCTTGACGTTATCAACCTCAAAAGGAACCAACACAAAGGTGGCGGAGGTCAGCCCTGGGTGGGGGTTGCTGGCTGTCCACTTGGTGTTGTTGAAGGTGGCTCCCACGGGGATCACAGCATCTGCCCGCACAGCCAGTTTGTGGACCCCATCGGGGTATTTAGTGGTGTCAAGGACGGTGCTCTGCTCGTTCAGTGTGCCGGAACTTTGCAGCAGGCAGTCCCCTCGGGGGGTCGACGAGGAGTCGAGGGTTGGGTCCATACAGAGTGATGAGGAGTTGATTGCGAAGCCGTTGTTGGCGCGGTTGGTTGCCACCTTGGGGGTGGCGTAGGTGTAGCCTGAGACGGAGTCGTTTGACCTGCCGCGCCTGCACAGGAATGGACGGTGCTGTGAACAATACCACTATGCAACATGCTGTGACCTTACTGTGTTGGTGCAAAATTTCTATATCATTTACCCACATGAGGTGGCGTATGCTGGTGATCGGTCTTCCTTGTGACTGTAAATACAAGGTTTTTCGGAATACCCAGCTGATTGGAATATTCACCTTCTAATACATTCTACTACATTTTGCTGTAAATCTTCAAATGAGTCTTTAAACCCTAAACCTCAACTCCTAAGCCTCAAAGACCCTTACCATGCAGCCTCCGCCGGCTGCCACTCCTCAATCACCCCATCAATGCTCTGCCTGCCCCGCGCCTGCACCCGCACTGCATACTGCATCTGCCACCATGATGGGGCAGACACTGGTGCCCCATTGGCCAGCATCACATCTGCGGACAGCTCCACGGTCTGGGACTTGGAGGGCTGGGGAGGGGCGCCACCCGTGAGGGAAGGCGCTTTCATCTTGGCCGTGGCGTAGAGGATGCTCAGCCCGTCTGCGCCTATCTTGGTGGTATCCAGGACTAAGCGGTACACTGACTGCAAGCCGAAGAGTTGGATTGTCAACAAAATGTTTTGGCTTTTTGTTTCCGTGAATGCCGATTCCTAACAATACAGTGAACAGTAGAAATTGCTTATTTACATTTACTGCATGGAATTAAGATAAGATATATAGTGGTGTTTTATTTCATGGAGGGTTTGCAAGTAAAGCAAGGTGTGTAGATGTCAAAGAGGCATGTAGCCTGAGCGCATACTTCTTGACATGGATGATGCTGAATATAAGGCATATGAGCCCGGTGCAGTACAGCTCTTGGGGATGTTGAGCACATATGCTGGCAAAAGAATTGCACAAGCTCCTACCTTGCATGAGCTTGCTGTGCCATTGCACTGCCAGGCGGTGTTCACAACACCATCCAGGCCCGCCCCGTAGCCGTTCACATAGTTCTGGCAGCCCATGAACACCTGGTACATGGTCCAGTCACCCGCGTTTTGCATGGACACAACCACGTCCAGCGTGAGGTTGCCCTTGAGGGAGGCGCCCTGCAGAGAGGGCCATCACATTCAACGACTTGGTGATGCAAGTCGTACATGATGATCATGGCATTGGATCCAAGTTGCTGGTTGGCTACAGCAGTCGCAATGGGGTGTTATTGCAAACCCTTGACCCTATATCCTGTGGATGGGATTCATGGGCATCACTTGAATTTTGTTGCCAGAGTGTGGACGCAAATTGTTAGCCTGAACGCAGATGGCTCAGAGAGTGGCCCCTTGTTACCACCGGCAGCGCAGTCCTCATACCTTCATACTTTATTTCCACGTCGTCATGACCTGCACCACGTATGCGCTGAAATGTCGCATGGATGCTAACCCTCTCCTCACCAACACCACCACTCCTCTCACCAAACTCTACACCCTGAACCCTACTAGGGTGCAGCCACCAACCCTTGCAAACGCACCTGCGGCATGCAGGCCCCCACCCGCAGCTGCCTGCTGATCGCGCCACTTGGCGTTGCATTTCCAGGTGTCACCCAGTGGTGCGCCTCAAGCCACACACGTGCCTCAGGCCAGCCGCTGCAGGGTTCACAGGGGACTGTGCTAGCACCGCGGCACTCTTTGACATGGTGCGTGTGGTAGGTGGGGGACGTGAAGAATGAGAGCTGTACCCATGGGAGTATGCAGGCCAAGGATGGGACAGTGGGGTTTAATGGGGAGAGATGAGCGTAACCCTTGTCCCTCCCAGTGCAATTGGGCTGTCAAGGGACATCGCAACCTGGCTGTCCCACTGGGAGAGCAGTGGCACCAGTTCCAGGAGCAAGGGCAGTCACTGACATGGTGTGGATGCGAGTATACGTACCTGCAGTTTGGTGGGCTGAGTAGCGAGCCATTGGTCCCTGGCAGCGTCTGGCCGTGGCTTGGGGGAACGAGGCACACCAGTGCGAGGCCAAGCAGTGCACCGGTGGCGCTGGTGGCTGCACGTGTTTGCCGTCGTCGCTGACGGGCTTGGTTCGGAGGACCCATTGGAGGCCTGTGGACCAAGGCGAGTCTGGGTTAGGGTCAGGAGGTGGGTTTGAGTGGGGGTATTGAGGGCTCCAGGCCTGGTTTTGCTTGGCTGATGCAGTCAACTGCAAGGCGCACCAGGATAGACGTTTACAGGTTGACCCACCAGTTTCGACTTGAATGGCGGAGTATGGGCCAGGTAGCAGAGGCGAGCAATGCACTTGAATTCCACATTGCGTTCACTGCGTTTGCATGCATGAGGCGAGGGCAACCGGCACCCCGCTGACCGTTGACATAACCTCAAGCTTTTCAGCTCGAGGCCACACCACAATCAAGCGAAGGAGCTTGTTTGGAAAAGTTGTGCATGCTTCTGCACAACCTAAGCACAGTTGTGCATGCTTCTGCACAACTGTGCTTAGGTTGCATACTCTTCTAGGGCAAGGAATTTCTGTGGTTGTACCGGATGGATGGTGCGTGCCGCCTGGGGCAGGAAGCTTCAGAGGCATGTAAGCCAGATGCCTACCCCAAATGACACACTGCCTCTCTTTTCACACTAACCTCTTCAAGGGTTCCCTGTATTAAGACAAATGCGTTGCAGGATAGCTTGCATACCTTGTCTGTAGTTCCTGGTCGCCTGGCAACCTGCCTGACCAAGCACGTCACTCACACTTGGCGCCACCCATCCTGTATCACTGTCTGCTTTGAACACGGCGCCTCACTTCCTCGCTATCTCTGCTGTGGCATTTCAGAGCAAAGGTATGCACTATAGTGGCTGAAGGTGGCCCGTCACCTGTTATCTTCGCAGACAGGTAAAGCCCACCACGTCATTAGGGCCAGCGGGGCAAAGGGATGGCTTTCGAGTTGCAGCCTGCAAGGTGGAAACTGAGGTTTCAGCGGGCCTGTCGCATCAGCTTTTCGCCACAATTTCCAGGCTTCAAAAAAACTCATTGTAATTTTTTTATCTCATTGATTGTCAAGTACATCTTGTAAAATTTGCGATTTACGTTGTTTATGGCATCTCATTTGTGGAGGTGGAGGTCTCTAAACTGGACATCTTGCAGGTTTGATGTTGAACAAGGCTCCGTGCATGCAAGCATTTGCAGCTTTACACGCAAATGGTGGTTGCCACTTGCACCATCTAGTCATGGGCGCCCCGGTAAGGTACGCCCATGTAGGCTTCAATTCCTGCAGCATGCGCATGGCCGGCTGGTGCCTACCCCTTAGCGCATATGAGCCGGTGTTTAGGGTTTGGGGTCTAGGGCTTAGCGCACATGTGGCCAGTATTGCATGCGGGAGCGGGGCCATGGCTATAGGACATTACGCCCTAGTGCCCTTTGTGCCCTGCTTCACTATTAATATCCATCATCGAGTGTTGCAGTAGTTCTTGCTGCTGCCATTTGGTCTGACAGTGCATCCTTCGTACTTACATCATGGAAACAGTAAACAAAGTAGCACGCAAACAATGAACAAATCAGCATACGCTGCGCATGAGCACATGATAAATGTTAACTTCTACCACTGATTACCAGTTATCAGCAAGCATATACAATGCTCCAGTCAGTTCCTGCTCGCGGCTTACACCTCATCTGCATCTCTGTCAGAAAAACATATACTGTGGCTAGTTGCAGCGAATTTGGGATTCCTGACAATCCACCCTCTGTCCTGAAAATATCTAGGTGGCCAATGCTGGAGGATGAATAACAGCATGGCACCAAAAAGTTGTTGCAATTTCAATCGAATGCTCCGAATGTACACATATGCGCATTGAAGTATTACGCTGTGAAGTATTCCATGAGCTTTACGACATCACCTAGTCAAGATGTCCACTCTGGCAAGTAAATTCTCCCACACTACCAAACTGGACACATATTTTGTTTTATGTGTGCCCTCTTGACTCCCCCCAAACAATCTGTGGCACCTGTTTCTGCAACTATCCCGAGGGGCACAATTCATCGCGACTGCAATAGGGAGGATTCCTGAGGGTGGTGCGAGTCTTGCAGCATGCCAGGCACTCATCACATGTCACAGAGGCATCAACCAAGCACTTTTCCGCCACCCCTGAATCCTCCAAAACCGACTTGTACAGGCAGCCGCACTGGTCGGGAACCGACGTTGTAGAGCTTGTGATTCCAAAATGCACTTTTTCGCAGCTGCGCGAGGCGATGACTTTTGCCGCGTAGTACCCTGCATAGGCGCAGCATTCGGGTGCGCTGGCGCATGCAGAGTCGCACCCAGTGGGGACAGTCTGGGCAGGTGGAGAGGTGAGGGTGATCAGGTAGAGCACATGAGGGGTGAAAGGGGAAACCAGCAAGGGGAGGGTAGCACCAGCCGCTGGCTAATTAATTCACATTTATTTATATTTATTTAAATAACCCCCTGCAGTCACTGACAGACAGCTGGTGTTTGAGCCCATGCCCAAGCGCAAAAACATGCTCGTAATTCTAAAGTGTATTGAAATAGATTCACAATCACTTTTGTGCACAGGTTAACCCACTTATAAGCCAATATTGACCGTTACCACATTAGCGCTAGGCGGTTCATGTCCACTTATAAGGTTGATGTCCAGATTTATACTGAATGTTGATGGATTAACAACCATGACCACGTTTGTATGCATGTAAATATCATTCTGCATTCTAGTTTGATAGGCCATCCCGCATGCGCACCTGGAAGGAGTCGGGGCCTGGCGCCTGCCCAATGGCAAGGGGTGCACAGCACAGCGCGCACAGCAGGCCCAGTGTGGCAGTAGCCGCAAGGCAAGTCATGGAGGCTGGAGCCATGGGGAGAGGGGTGCTGGGATGGAGAAGGGAGGGAGCCTTTGTCAGCTGGTGCAGGGAGGGTGTCGCACAGTGGGGACCTGCAACAAAGCTTTGGCACAGAGCATTTGTGTTGCCAGACAGTGTTTAAAACAAAGCTTTGCTTCTGTACTTGATGTGAAAGCACGAATAGGACGTCTGAGACTCTCAGTGAGAGGCACAGCTTGATAGCTGCAACGGTGCTTTGTTGAGGCCTCGGAATTTCGTAAATTAATATTGGGTAGCATTCATCCAGGTGCCAGGCTGAGCGGGATCCTTGAATTAAAATTTGTCGTGGCAAGTTAAAGTAGAGCCTCATGACATGGCAACGCCCCCTCTTGTGCATTGATGGGTGCGGCTGACAGCTTAAAAGCCTTGCTTTCAAGCTAGATACATGCTGGTTTTCCTAAAGCAAGTTTTTGAAAATACACATTTCCAGAGAGAGTCCCGTGCCTTGATCTAGTGTTAAACACTGTGTTTAGGGTTTAGGGTCTAGGACTTAGCGCACAAGGGGCGGTGATGCATTTGGCATCGGGGCCATGGCTATATATAGCATTGGGCCCTAGCGACCAGCCTAGCGCCCGTTGTGCCCTTGTTTCCTCAGGATATCCATAAGGCTTTGTTTCCTCATGATGGATATCCATCATCAGTTGTTGCAGTAGAAATCGTCTTGCTGCTGCCATTTGATTTGACAGTCCATCCTGTGTACTTACACCATGTGATGCAAAACAGCTGTTTTGTAAAACACTAGTGAACAAGTCATCATGGATGGCATTGCGCTGCACATGAACACATGATAAACGAGGACTCACTGGTAACAAGCTTGAACAGTGTGCAGTGTTTTCCAGTCAGTTCCTGCTAACGGCTTATACCTCATCTGCGTCTCTGTCAGAAAAGCATATACTGTGACTAATTGCAGCAATAGGGATTCCTGACAATCCATCCTCTGTCCTAAAAATTTCTATGTGGCCAATGCGGGAAGGATAGACAGCGTCGCATCAGAATATCGTTGCAATTTCGAATGTACATGCACATTGAAGTATTTCGCGGGTGAAGTATTGCATGAAGAATGTGATATCACCTAGTGTAGGTGTCCTCACTGGCAGAATTGTAAACCTATTACCGTGCTACACTTGTAAATGCATAAAGCTCTTCAGAGATCTAGATGTGCACATGTTGATTGTGCCCTTTGACTTGCACCAAACAACCTGTACCACCCGTGTCTGCAACTGCATTTACCCCACAGTGACGGGGCACAGATCATTGGTGTTGCAATAGGGGGGGTTCTGGACGGTGGCGCGAGTCAAGCAGCATGCCAGGCAGTCGTCACATGTCACAGAGCCAACGCCCATACACGCGCCTGCCACCCCAGAATCCTGTGGAACAAATTTGTACAGGCAGCTGCACTGGTCTGGGATTGAGCTTGGGAACTGGTCCTGGCAGGTGTTGGAGTCGACCACTTTTGCTGCGTAGTCGCCCGCGTATGCGCAGCACTGGGGTGCGCCGGCGCATGCAAAGGCGCAGTCCGGGACAAACTGGGCAGGTAAAAGGTGAGGGTCATCAAGGGGAAAAGGCTGAGTGGTGAAAGTAGGGGCCACCAAGTAAAGGGTGACACAAACTGGCTGCATTATTTACATTATTTAGGGTGTTAATTTTAACCGCCTGCAGGCACCATCATACAGCAAATGTTGGAGTTCATGTCCAAGCGCAAGCGCATGCGCCTGCTTGATATTATGATTACTTATTATAATAGATGCATTATTTAACTTTTTACAATGCATTCATATGTGAATAGGCCATCCCCACGGGTAAGACAATGCCAATGCCGGTACTCACTAGAGGGTTCATGTTCACTTTGACCATTAAATGCTCATATTCATACTGGATGTGGATGGCAAACAACCATATCCATGTGCATGTAAATATCAGCATGTCTGTATTATTTTATCTGTTTTCAGGCCATCCTGCATGCGCACCTGGAAAGGGGCGGGGGCTGGTGCCTGCGCCATGGCAAGGGGTGCACAGCACAGCGCGCACAGCAGGCCCAGGGTGGCAGTTGCCGCAAGGGGAGTCATGGAGGCGGGAGCCATGGGGAGGAGGGTACTAGAATGACGAGGAGAGGGAGGTGTTGTCAGCTGGTGCGGGGAGGGTGTCGCACAGTGGGGACCTGCAACAGCAAGGCACATCCTCAGCTGGCTTGGTAGCCAGGTGTGACAAAAGCATCCTAACTATTCCTACCATTACTACCGGCATGCTTGAACATTCCCCGTCCCCATTTTGTGTTGAGCGGTTATTGAAGGGGTGCACGGACTGCACAAGTTGGTACTGGTAATACAGAGAGTTTAGGCTACTTAGGCTCGCCGCTGCAGACCCTTTACACTCAGGTGCACTCATGACCGCTGTCAAGAGTCAGGTGTGCACATACAGCTGATATGCAGCCACATTTGCACTAAGTAGGGCCTTCATTGAGTAACTTACAGTGCCAAGGCTGAAAGTTTTTGGTGAGACTCAGTGACTGAGTGACTTTACTTGCATCCTGCAATCACCTGGGTGATGGCAGGAGGACTTAAATATATCACCTGGGTGATATATTAAAGTCCTCCTGGTGATGGTCTAGTGACATCTGACTTGCATGCAGGTGTGCTGGATCAGCTGCTTCTGTGGGGTGTTCCACATATGCATGGCATTGTCCTACCACTAACTGCAACCCAGCAGACCTTCATGCGTCTTCAGCATACGTACCGTAAGCTTGACAACCTCGAACTTTGCAGCAATGCCCAGGACAGGTTGGTCGCCGTGCGCCTGACGTGTCACACGTGTTGAACAGGGCCTGTCGTCAACTGCAGAACACTGTTCAGCCTGCAACAACTGCAACAACTGTTTACAGTTTATGGCCAAACTTGTGTAGGACACAGAGCATGAAGGTCTGCCAAACGAGAAGCTTGATGAAGAACTTTGCCTTCTGTACTCGATGTGAAATCACGAATAGGCTGAAAGCTCGAGAGCTGAAACGGCTTGAAGCCTCGTTATCCCATAAATATCATTAGGAAGCATTTGTTCCCAGTGCCAGCAGGATACCCAGAACCGTTCTACGGTAGAGCATGGCCCCCTCTAGTGCATTTAATGGGTGTGGCTGACTAACAGCTTTTTAAAGCCGTGAGTGCACATATGCTGTGAGCTTTGCTTGTGGGCAAAGCTTGTTTAAGGGACTGACAGATAGAGTCTATTGTCTGGAACCACTTTGCAGCTATCCATATGGAGGTGCGTTTGGACTTCAGGGATTGGAATGCAGCACTCCAGTACTACTTCTGCTGCATTCATCCACTCCTGTGCAAAGCACTTGTCCTATGTCACCTCAGACAAAACCCATACCCGGATTGATTTCTCCTTGTCTTCATAGGAGGCCTCCCCCATGCTCAAGGCGGTGCTGCTGCTGGCTGTGGTCAGCATGTGTGCATGTGAATTACAGGGCCTGGCAACACAAGGCAAATCCATGCATCCTAACCCTTACCAGCCTGGGGCTGAGGCTGTTTCAATGTTATCATGCATTTACCCAGCTGGGACCCTTCTTACCTAGGGTCCAGCTTACCATTGCACAAAGCTGCTGAGGTTTTCTAGATGTTATATGCATGCATGGCATTTTGAGCCCTCTCATCTATCATATTGGTTATCAAGCCAGTATCCTTCACCTAGGTTACCTTATCATCAAAATTAAAAAAAAAAATTGTTTTCGCTGACTACACTTCAAGGACAGGCTGCGTAGTTGTTAAATCATTTATTTGTCCACGTCACTGCGCCATGATGCCACTGAAGTTGCATCGCAGGCCTGCATTTCCATTGTGTGTCAATTGATCAAGTCGTATTCAGGAACCCTTGTTTGCTGCCTCACCATGTGTGCACCCTGCAGCCCAGACCTGCCTCCAGAGGTTGCAGGACGACTTTGCGATGGCGTGCGATGGGGAGCGCATGGTGATACAGGGCCAGTTCCCGGTCAACACGCAGTCGCCTTTCAACCCTGCAAGGGCGGATGCCTACGCCGCCACCTTCAGGAAGTATCACTCTCTCCCTACAGCGGGGTGCGCAGTTTTGACCTTTGAATATGCTAGCCAAAGACACCCTTGCACAAATTGTTACGGTGCATGTAACAATTGGTGGCCCGTCATGCGGCCGACAGAGTGCTCTGCGGCAACCCCCTCCATTGCTGTGCACCTTACCAGTGCGCGTCATGCAATGATGGAACGTTCATCGTTCACTCGTTATGTAAAGGTGTGCCGTGCCCCTGCAGGTGCTGCGCTGCTGCCACGGACTTCAATTCAAATGTGAGTTGCGGGTGGTAAAGCGGTACATGTCTCCTCATGTCCTGGCAGTGCTGCGCATCCTTGCTCTCACCCTTACCCAATGCACTCCTGGTGTACCCAAATAATTAAATATTGTACATTAATAAATTAACAGGTGGTTTTAAATAAATACCTGGTGTACCTTTATGGAAAAGTGTCTCCCTTTTCTCTTGAACCCTCTTCCTTGATCACCGCATCTGGTCAGTCGTGCAGGGTAAAGCTGGCTTTCCCCTCAGGCCATTGAGGCACTGTGGTGGTGTTTTGGGGGAGCTTTGGCCTAGCAAAATAAACCTTTTCATTAGGTACTACCGTCGCCTATGTAGAGTTTGTGATGACCATGGTGGGATATGACATGGGTGATGGGTTGACACATTTGCAACATGGGCCTGGGACCATTGGACCCGCTGGGATAGGGCCAGCATCGTTATAGCAGAGGCGTGTAGACCATGCGTGCCATGCGTAACATATGTTAGTATGATGATGAGTAAATCCTGAGGCTCCCAAGTGGTAAGCAGGATTAGCTAGTGATTACCAATGGTTAGTGGTAGCAACTTGTGTTCTTCCCAGCAATCTGCCCTGGTGTTTCCTGCAGCGCCACTGGCTGGCAGGATGCCATATGATAGCGGCATGCATGCATGCCGCCACTGTTTGTAATGGTGAACAATAAGCTAGTATATTGTAGAGCCCTCACCGGGGGCAAAATGCAATTGCCCTCGCAAAGCTCCACTGCGCTGCATTAATTAAAAATCGCATTAATTAAATATGCGTATTTACAAATTTGTGACATCGAGGGCAGCCAGAACAGTCACCAATGTTGATGGCAAAAAGTTACCTCCAGCTGTCAATTGTGCTATGACGGTGACAGGCAACCTACAATTTGCCAAACAAACATGATGTCCACCAAAAGCAGGCCAAATGCAGTGTTGCCTTCCTGTTGAAGGGTTTTCTTGACTCGCTCTCAACCACTGGGGCACAGATCGGTGTCTGAGCATATGCACCCGACGCCATACAGCTTGATGGCCATGCCCAGGCAGCAGACCAGGCAGTCATTACACTTCCCAGTGGCCGGGCACGCGTCCCTCACTGATGCCAAGCCCTGGCTTTGGTCATACAGACAATTGCACTGGAACTGACCATTCCCGTGATAGTAGACTTCCTCCAGGCAGTAGTTGATGACATCCGGCCCAGACTGAAGCGCGGCGGCGCAGCACTGGGATGCGCCCGATTGGCATACGTCAGCGCACTGCCTGGTGGCTACCTGAACTCGATATGGAACTTCTGGTGGTGGCGGTGGCGGCGGCGGGGTGGGCACTGGCGGGGCGCCTGTGGTGCTGGCCAGGGCAGCCTGCAAAGTCTGCAGCGGTAGTGAGCCTGTGTGTGCACCACACAGTTGTACCTGCCTACCTACACAGCCTGGGCAGGGCATTTTACCCCTTGGATTTGCCCTGTGGCCGCAGTTGCTTGCGTGCACTTGCCACATGGAGTTATTTTGTTCAACAATTTGCATGGACGGTATATTACATCAAAATAAATCTCATCCCATGCCTGTCTCAGCAGGCATTTTGTCCCTGTACAAGGTGTAAATTTTAACGTTGTAATGATTAGTATTTTAATATTGTAATGATTAGTATTCTATCAAAGAGGGGGAGAGGGATGTAAGCATCCAACAAAGTATACCATGCGCACCTGGCTGGGGGCCGGGGCTCCGCCTGGTGCCACCGGTGCCTGCGCCGAGCCAATGGGAGCACAGCACAGCACACACAGCATGGCCAACGTGGCAGCGGTGGCAAGGGGAGCCATGGAGGTGGGACCCACTGGGAGGGTGGCGCTGGGATGATGGGGGAGGGAGAGGTCTGAGCTGGCGCAATGGGATGTCTCCTCACCTGCAATGGCATGGGGAAACCAAATTTTCATGAGAGGTAAATGATTACGCAGCTAGTCTTGAACATGGCCAGTCGGGGCCAAACTTTGGCACCCATGTGCATCATGTTGTGGTACATCTGGCGTTGACTACATCTGTCGTCCGGAGGGAGATTGGGGGCTGGCTGGAATGCCAGATCATGTGGGTGAACCTTGCCAAGTCTAGCTGCAGCCAATGGCAACCCCATGCGCACATGTGTAATTGGCCCAATTACAGACGGTACCTCAGGTACCTCAAGAGTCTTGTAAACTATATTCAACCTTTTGCAGCCTGCAGATTACAATATCATGCACATGGGTTGCAGCTACTGTCACGGCTGCACTGAGTGGACTAATTCCACTCAAGCGTAGCTGTCCATCCCTGTCGGTACCCATCATGGCTAAGTGTCAAAGCTAGACTCTGAGCAACTGCAAGCCGCTAGAATGACGGAGTGGGTGGATGAAATTTTGCTTGCCACATCATGATCCGGGTGGAGGTGGCCTGTGGGTTGCAGTTTACAGTGCCTATTCCCTCAAGGCATTGTAACCATCTGCTACTTGGGTAAAAATGTGATGCATGCATATGGGCAATCTTAGTGGGCAAGCTAAAAATACTCTAAAAGGCACAAGAGGCTTGTACACTGAAATTCCAATATTCGAAGACACTAAGATTATCACATACTAATGGTATGTACATACTTGGCGAGGTGAAAGGACACAGTGTGTGACCTTATGCACCACACAGTGTAGATGGAAATGGGACGGGAATGCTGCAACAACTTGGCATGGCCTTGCAGTGGGCTGTTGGGTGGGATGTTGCGCTGCCCTGCTGCAGCATCAGTTAATACCATAATATGGGGCGAGGGAACCATTGAACAGGGCTGGCAGCAACTGGTGTCCTGTGAACGGTGTGCACAGTAACTGAACAGTCGTTACATGTGGTTTGGAACAAAAGCAAATATCAGGTACTGTACTGCTTATCTTGAAGGCCACACCCATCACTGCATGCAGTACAAATTTGCTCTCAGCCTTTGCGTTTCCATCAGCTCCTTTTGGCACCTGCACGGAGGCTTCCCGAAAGGATGCTTTCTGGTTTCAGAGGCTTGTACAAGCCAAAACTGTGAAGCGCAACAGCTAAAGCAGCCTCGTGCTTCACTGCATGTACAAGAAGCAGGGCTCGTGCTACAGACTAAACGGGTTGTTGGCCAAGCTGCAGCCATCCACTGTTCAGTGACCACCAGTGCACGACAACCACAAAAGACCTGTTGCCACCCTGTCGCCTCGAACGGTGAAGTGCTGCCCCCAGGCTGCCCCCAGCGAGCGTTGTGGAGTCTAGAGCAAGGTAAGCCGATGGTCTGCGGGTTTGCAACTTGTCACAGAACAGGTGACCTGTCACAGAACATGTGTTACAGCCACAAGTGCATGTGCCCACCAGCCACTTGGTGGTTGAGCAAGCACTGTCACCATAGGGTGCATGGTGCAAAGTCAAGTCACACTTACTAAAGAGCTAGTGCAGGTCTCATTGAAAGTATAATTTTCAATTGGTGGACTATGCATGCATTGAAGGCCCACTCAGTGCAAGCATGGCTGCCATGCACGTATAATGCCACTGTTTTACTCAACCACCTTCACCCAGGGTGCCTGTCATGGCCAGCTGGGATGGCTAGTTCTATCATCACATCCCAGATATTTTCAATTTAAACACATTTTGAAGAAATCACTCATTCAATGTAACAACTAGAACTCCAATGGTAGCAGGCACGTAATCTACCAGCCACGCATTGCACCATGCTCAGCATTCAGAAATGGTCAGGCAGTATTCGTGGTAGTACTGGCAGTAATACAGTAACCCTTAGGGTAACTTTCACATCCCGTACAGCCCTCACCATGGGCCTCACTAAGTACTGGTAGGAGTACAGTACTCTTTAGGTAACTTCCAATGCCTGTATTACACCTGGCTACCAGGACGCTCAACTCTTTGCCCCAAACTGGCGCATGCGCATGCCGCTGCAGGTAGCGACCCACCCCCCCGCACCACCTCAAGACCCTCTTCCCTTCATCGTCCCAGTAGCCATCTCCCCATGTCTCCCCTTGCCACAGTGACCCTGTTTTGCTTGCTGTGTTGGGCACCCCTTGTATTGGCGCAGCCAGCACCAGGCACAGTCCCCGCCCCCAACCAGGTGCGCGTGGTGATCAGGTGAGCTGGACTATTAATTTAGTTACCATGTCATATACCACAGGTACACAGGCAGGAACTGTCATGCATCTGGGTGACTTATGCGCAAAAGTAACATAATTTGGACATTTGCGGGGAGGATAGTTTTACTTGAGAACATAGTCCAGATGCAACAATTGGCATGCGCTTGGTCATGGACAGAAACACACGTTTTTACAGTGCAATGCAGTGACAGCAGGCAGTTGGTTTGCATACGTAACCCTTTTCCTTAATCCTTGCCGCGAATAACACATGAATATCATTTGTTTTTAATCTAATGACTCTGAATCTCTAAACTAAGCACGCTGAGGGGTGCAGTTGATCAGAACAAACCCTTTAGGGTGTCACAGGTCATTCAGCAATTCTTGAGATTTATTGGATAGCCTGTGGATAGGCCGTGGATAGCCTGTGGATAGCCTGTGACACTGCGGCAGAGTGGAACTCATCACTTTGTGGCCATTGAGAAGCCTGTAGGTAGCCATTGCCTGGTTCCTGTTGCAACGCATCCATCGCATCCCCAACCGCTGCCTTGGCTTTGCAGGCCACCCTCACCACAGGCAACCCGCCCGTGCAACCCCCCCCGCCGCCACCAGAAACTGAGCTTGATAGATTCATTGGCGGGATCGCCGCCGAGTGCACCAACCAAGTGATATATGCACCAGCTGGGTCCTATCATGCATGCAGCGCGGGCGCATCCCACTGCTGCCCTACCGCAATCAACGCAGCATTAGATGCCAGTGAGGAGTGTGGTCAGCTGGTCTACCCTCTTGAGGAGACCCCAGCTTTGTGCAAGTGCCTGTATGATCGGGTCTTGCCAAGGGTTGGTGACGCGTGCTTGGCGGGTGGGGCGGTGCCCGGGGCGTGCAACTCCTGCCTGGTCTGCTGCCTGGAGCTGCCACCCAGAAGAGCGAGCGGCTTCTGGCCCTGCCAGGGCACCGACTTTTGTCGCAGCGGTTGAGCCAGAATTGGGATGGTTGCATCTACATGTACATACGTACAGTCATTGCTACATGTACACACGTACAGTAACTGTTGGCTGTGCCGTCACAGGTTGCACTTGAAAGGCATGTCCAGCTGCCATCAGATTTTGGTGACCGTTGTGCGTGCCATCATGGAGAGCCACTGTTATGTGGTTATAAGTTGTAGCGGAAAGAAAATAGCTATCACAGTAGGTAGGGGTCCCTTTGCATTGTACCCTACCATTGCATGGATATCAACTGAATCAGATCAGATGTACTACGACAGCTGATGGCATGCCGCTGGACATCAATCCTTGCACCAATTGGCCATGTGTAGGGCAGGATTAGCAGGATGGAACATTGACGATTGCTGGGAAGCACGTGTTGTCTCCAACCATTTGCCCAACTAGCCAAATTGGATTTAATGACAGCTCGATGGTGGCCAATGGTAATCTGATTATTTTATCAATATTGTGTGCTTCCAAGCCTTGCAGTGCAGCAGATGCTATGATCCATGTGGCGTCACCGCTAATAGCACGACGGGCCGGCCATATATTGTTGGGTTCAGCTCTAATCTTGGAACCCAAACTTCTAGGACCTAGACCATAAGCACCGGCCACATGTGCGCTAATGGCTAGGGCATCTTTGGCCCATGCTGTGTAGTGAACTCTACTGCAGGGTATGTCACATATGTGTAGTGAATACCCAGCTGCAGGGTAGTACCGCCAGGGGGTATATACCCAGTGCATGGTTTTCAAACAAAAATCATTTTTTATGCACGTGATCATGATGCTCGTCTTGACACTCGACTGACCGCCAGTGACGGCGAGCACAAACGATGAAGGTATCACAGGGTGCAGCACTATATTGTGCTGCACTAGAACACTGCATAAAACCTCGTTCGTGCGTGCTTATGTCAAGGAGTGGATTGCATACGGTTACCTGCGTATTGGTATTGTAGTTCAACCCCGGTACACCGTTGTACTCGGTATAGCTGCAAGATGGGTGTGCTTCAGGTAGCACTGTTTGTGATTGTGGGGGCGGCGATCTGCAATGCCGCCAAGCCCCCACCAAACCCTCCCAGGCCACCACCAAGCCCTCCCAAGCCACCACCACCACCCGCACACGCACCGACAAGGACTTGCGACGGCAAGAACGTGTGCACTTCCACATATCTCACGTAAGTGCGCACAGGCTGTTGCATGCAGGCTGTTGCCGTCACGCTCCGAGACTTCAAGTGCATGCAGTTCTTTCTGCCTAGAACACTGCTTATATAGATCTTCCCCATCGCGTAACACGCCTACTATCTGTTCTCCTTGCCAGCCGGCGGTGTTGTGTCGCACAGAGTTGTGCTTTCGTGTGCTATCAAAGGGATGTGCGCGCATGCCGTAGCACGTCAGGGAGGCGTCAGCACGGCTGTGTGGTGCCGTCACAGTCTTGGTGGGCGATTGACACCTTGATGACATTCCATAATCCTCGTTGTTGCCACTTCAGGATGAAGAACGGTGCCTTCAAGATCATGCAGATCGCCGATGTGCACTTTGAGAACGGCGACAACACCACCAATTGCAAGGACCTCACCGCAGACCAGAAGCTGTGGCCTTGCAGCGACATCAACTCAACCGACTTCATGGCTGGCGTGCTGGACAGGTAGCTCGCGCTGTCTGCCACGCTTCGCCGCCTTCCTTAGCGTGTGGTTACCGCACATTGCACCGCATATTCACACAGCTGGGCACGTGCGTTTTGTGCGGCATGCCGCTGACCTTGACCGCCGCCCCCCCACCGGACCTACCGGATATCACTGCAGCCCT
Source organism: Heterotrichella gracilis (assembly GCA_032358255.1). Classification (NCBI taxonomy): domain Eukaryota; class Xanthophyceae; order Tribonematales; family Xanthonemataceae; genus Heterotrichella; species Heterotrichella gracilis. Next base: position 34,226 of record JAULBX010027241.1, read on the forward strand.
TCACCTCGCCATTCATCGTGCCCCCACGCCCTGCTTGTACACTACTGCCGCCTCTCAATCCTCTACCCTGGGGTCCACACTTCCTCCCAAGGATTTCAACTATTGTTTTGACCTTTGACCCCATCCGCAACCCACCCCGATTCCTCCTCGCAGCCACTGACTTCCCGCCATCGTTTTTCGCCACAGGGAGATGCCCCAGCTGGCTGTGATGACCGGTGACAACCTGGTGCACTCCAACCGCAACGCCACCGAGGCCCAGATGCTGCTGACCAAGCCCCTGCAGAAGCGCTACACCCCCTGGATGGCCACCTTCGGCAACCACGACTGCGAGTCAGACCCCTGCCAGGCAAACCTCATCAAGGCAGACAGGGTGTCTCCATACTCCCTTACCCAGCCCAGCCTTGCGGTGAGTTGCTGGCATCTGCACAGTACTGCTAATCGCCCCGGGGCAGAGGCACTATAAACCCTGAAACCCTAAACCCTTCTGCATGGACACACTAGGCAATGCACTGGAATTATATTACACTTACTGTGGGTAATGTGTGCATTTGCTTAACTTGCACATGGTACATGCAGTGGAAGTGCACTGTGCAAGTGCAAGTGCAGTCCATCATGGCTTTGGCCACCCTATTGCGCCGCACAGGCTTTGTTCCCAGCCCACTGCCTCCCAACCCACTAGGTGAATTGCTGTATTCTTTGCTGCCTTCCATGGTTGCATCTTTGCGGTGTGAGAAATGGCTGTGTTGCTAGTGCACTGCTGCAAACCGGTGGGTGCCCAAGTACCCTGCAGCAAAGAGGTAATATTGTTTTAAAGAATTTGACGGAAAAAATGCACAGGAAAACAGCTATGTAGCCCTGCCTGCTTGCCCGCTGGATAATATATCCAGCAGTCCCAACACCTGTAGTGCGCACGCTCTGACCCAGGCTTTCCACCGTGTTGTGCCTCAGGGTAAACATGCGCTACCAACCACGTGTACCTGGTCAAGAACCCTAAACCCTAACCAAACCCTAAACAGTCCGCTGTGATTCACCAGGGCCAGAAGGGCGCCTCCAACTACGTGTACCTGGTCAAGAACTCCACCGGCTTCCCCGTGTGGGCCCTGTACGTGCTTGACGGTGGCGCATACTACGACTTCAAGGGCCAGTTCGGCGGCTATGACTGGATCAACGTACGTCAACCGCTGGATGCATATGGTCTGGATTGCAATTACATGCATGGGTTGCTTTATTGGTATTACTATTCTGTTGTTTTGGCATGGGCTTGCGTATGCATGCCTACCTGAGACTATGCGAGTGAGAGACTGTTCGAGATCTATCTATTTATCAGTTTACATATCTGACCCAGGTTCACGTACCGATCCCCTCCCCTCCTTCACTCATACCTCTGACCCCTCCTCCTTGTCCTCTCCACAGACCCAGCAGATCCAGTGGTACAACACCACCTCCCTCCACCTGGAGGCCAAGTACCAGCAGAAGATCCCCGCAGTCATGTTCTTCCACATCCCACTCGCAGGTAAGGATAGGGGAAACAGAGGACAGGAGAGGAGTGCCATTCTGGAAAGTTCCGTTTTCCAAACTCTTCTTCAACGCACCAGTCCATGGACGGGCTGCGTATTATTTTCTTCATTCATGTCCTGGTAGCTCATGTCACTCCTTGGTACGCACAATAACCCTGGAGCACATAAACAAGTGTCCTGACCACTTTTTAATTACTCATGTGTTACTTCATAAATCAGTACTAACCTGGGTTGTCTCAGGAAAACCATTGATAGAAACTTAAACTTGAATTGGAAACCAAACAAATAATGGTTTCGCTTTCCATCATCATTTCTTATTGTTTTCTGTATTCCCCGCCTCCCAGAGTACGACGTGGCCAATTATAAAAACAATATCCACCTCATTTTATTTATTTTTGCATCCCCTGCCCCCCCCTTCCCCAGAGTATGACGTGGCCAATGCCTGCGGCCAGGGCGGCAAGGCAGACCCCAAGCTCATAAAATCATGATGAAAATTTAAAATTGAATTGGATATTCGTTTTGCTTTTCATCATCATTTCTTATTGTATCTGTATTCCCCCCCTCCCAGAGTACGACGTGGCCATTGCCTGCGGCCAGGGCGGCAAGGCTGACCCCAAGCCCAACTGGAGCCTGGGCGAGTTTGGTGACGGCAGCCTGTGCCCCACCTACGCCCCATCCTGCCTGGCATCCTGGCCCAACGCAACCACCATGACTGGGGCTGGCATGCGCGCCAACACTGGTGGGTGCACAGATGCTGGGAATAGGTATTTTTTAGTACCTACAGTGGATGTATTTGTGATTTGCTTTGTATGCTGTGGTGGAGTGGTGTCCTGGCTCTGGGGATCGGAATAGGCTGTGTATTTTGTACATTTTCGTTACTGTATTCATCGTGCTCTTGCTGGGGACGAGGTGCGCAGTGCTGGCTGGGTGCACGTGACTATTTTTGTAGTGCTGTACATATGGCACTCACCACCAAATGAATCTGACAGGCACGGCCATGTGCCTTTTGAAACTACTAAAAAACTACACACATGTGGTTTGACCTAGCAGTGCGTCTACCCTTCTAGCCACAATGCCAACTCACAACAACGCCTCAGCTGGCAATGTGCTGATTGCCCCCATCGAATGGTAAAGCATGTATTATTGTATAAAAGTTGTATTATATATTATTTTATGTGTGTTACCAACTTATTTATTACCATCTGGTTGCAGGCTGCAAGTCATCCGACGCCAACTACATTGGCATCCAGCAGGAGGGCGTGTACAGCGCACACCTCAACGGTGGCCTGTTCCAGGCAATGAAGTGGAGAGGTGGGACATGCACGCATATGCCTCGGTAGTATGCATGCTGCATGCAGGGTTCTTGGCCAGAAAAAGAAAAGGTGGCTTTATTGTAATTATGCCATGCTCTGAGTGCCCATCAGCTACTACATGGGTGGATGCCGTGGCGCCAGCGCTGAGCATGATGGTGTCGCACTGCGCATGCTGTCCTGATCATGTGAGCTTGCCAGCTGTAGTTGGCTTGCTCAGAGCCGCATTGCCGCTGGCGCAACTGCCAGTGTTGATACTTTTATATATATTTACACCAATGCTATAGACCTTTAATTTTTGGTTTTTCGTAACGATACTTCTTTTTCAAGCTGGACCCCATCATAAATTTCCAACCCCGACCCCCCCATCCCCATCCCCAGGCGACGTGAAGATGGTCAACGTGGGCCACGACCACGTGAACGACTTCTGCTCCTCGTTCATGGGCATCAGGCTGTGCTACGGGGGTGGCTTTGGCTACCACGCGTACGGCTCCGCAGGCTTCCCCCGCCGCTCCCGCCAGATCCAGCTGTTCGTAAACGGCACCATCGCCACATGGCACCGCATGGATGGGTCCATCGGCCGGTGGGGCACCGAGAACTACCACATGTTCTAGGCGCCTGCATGCGATGGGCTATGTCCCTGTGTGTTGTGTGTTCTAGGCCACATAGGATGCTTGCAGGAGGGAGAGTCGCCACTTTCTTAGAGTGCAAAGTAAATAAACGCGCTCCTCATTTCACGCATGTGGAAGGTGGTTAAGGGAAGGTTGGTCATGCTTCTCACGTGTCCCTACCATTGCTCGGCTGTCCATGATGTGCGGTAGCTCAGCCACACGTACTGCTGCAAGTGCATTGCGGAGTGACCATTTCCAGTGCTCTTTTCCAGCCAGATTGGTCCTGATCATGATTGCATTGGACCCCCGGGTGTTGGGATGGGTAGGACTCCTACTAGGAGCAAAAGGCTTGTACTCGAGCAATCCTTGAGACTGCTCATTAGGCCCGCATGGCCGCATACAGCCTGACAGATGCTCAAGTAGCCCATTGCACTCCCTCCTTACATGTCTTTCACCTCAAGGCGGATTTTTTGAATACATTTGTTACGTAAGTTATTGGGCCAGAGTGGACCCCTTGAATTTTTTTGCTGGCAGCGCGTAATCAAGAGTGGATTGGGTTGGCATGCCATGGACTAGAAGCTTGAACTTCTAGAAAAGCCTTTTAAAGAAAAGGAACCACACGGTGGAGTAGAATTTCATAGTCATCATGAATGCCATTTGTGTTTACGACAACAATTTTGTTCAAGCAGGGTTTGTGTGGACTGCAGACACTGTAATGCATTACTTCTTTGACCCATTACACAGCTGCTGCTGCAGTATCCATTGCACACACACAGTGACTGTGCGAAAAGAAGGGAAAGAAGGAAATCACAATTAAAATTTATGGTGTGGCTTGAACAACAACACATCGCAGACTTGACTTACACCCAAGCATTTAAATAAATGTGCTTGTAGATGACCAAAAGTATATACTCGTGTCTTCTGCCTCTTCACACTTCGAGCACATTCACCCATTCCTCATGCTCAACTCCACAACGGAGAGGTGGCTAGCCGGCGCTGGGCGTGCAAGCCACTAACTTTACAAGCCAAAGCGCTACTAAAATGGGATGCAAGCGTGTGGATTCTGCTGCCACACTATCTGTATGGCTGTGTGTAGCATGGCAAGTCGTGGGGTCTGTGCATGCATATGCGCAGCACCCTTGGCCGACGCCAGGCGCAACTCCGGGTGAGTTCTTGATTATCTATAGGTGGCCTGTAACTCGGTTATGGATCCAGAAGTGTTTCTCTACAACCCGCTTGAAGTGAAGAAGAGCTTGCGATTTGCAATAAAGGTCCAGGCCTCGAGTCACTGCCGCATGCATGCATGCATGCCGGAGTGCGATCGGAATATTCTGTATCCTGGGGCCCCAATATACCAGCTTCTGATCCTCAGCTTCACAAGAAATTATCCTCCATATTCGCGGGAAAATAATGCCCAACCACCTTGCGCTGGTACCCTGCATGCACTCGTGCATGCAGGCAGTTCCATTTTGCAGTACATCTATTGCACTGTGTAGCGAACTGTTATCGCAGATATTCCATAATTGCAGGAACCACTGAGGCCGTATATGAATTCAACAGCTTCGACGCTGCTGCTCACCCGCTCCAGAGGTCCCTGGTGCAGATCGCTGGAACACCAACCCCTCGCCCCCCACCATCACCACGCCCCCCACCCCCTTCCCCTCGTCCTCCACCATCTCCACGGCCCCCACCATCACCAAGACCCCCACCACCCTCCCCTCGCCCCCCACCCTTGCCTCGCCCACCACCATCACCAAGACCCCCACCACGCCCCCCACCACCACCACCACCGCCAAGTCCACCACCAGGCCAACGCCCAGCGCCTTGAGCGACAGCAGGCGCTGCTCGGCCTGGCCGCGGCCGGCGCGGACGG